>JAQFXL010000835.1:0-16046 GCA_034693445.1 Edwardzetes edwardsi | reverse complement strand
TTTCGAAAAGAAAATTTGATAATTGTGTAGACGTGTATTATCCGCTTGGTAACTTAGAAAATATTTTATGTATCCTTATCGGCGTATAAATGCCTGCATTATCGGAAGAAAAAAAAGGATATTTTTCCAAAAATTAAGGGGGCGCACTATACGTAGGGTGCGCATTATCTGGCAAAATTATTACACTCGAGTGCCATTATAATGAACATCCTATATAATGAATTTTCCTTTATAATCAACAACATCTAGATTCAAAATCCACTTCAATAGACATTAATGTTGAAATTAGTTCCTTATAGTCAACATTTGTTTGCTCTATAATGAGCGCTATGTTTAGACAGTTTTAATAGAAAACTGTACTAAAACTAGTTCTCTATAACCAACAATGAATTTCGCAAAACTGTAAACAAATTTTTTTCATCATTTAAAACGTGATATAAATATATTTTTCAATTGCTTACAAAAAATGAAAAAATATCTGTTAATGAAAGACAAAAAATAAGTTGAAATATTAAATCTTTTATTTGAATGTTTTCATTACAAATATTTTTATAGTCAATATTCCTCTATAATGAACAGATTGTTTGAACCAATCGTCTTCATTACCGTATTACCCCAGAAACAAGCGCCAGTATAAATGAGAAGGACCATTTTTGAAAAAATGCACTTATGGTGTGCTTATGGCATGCGCGTAAAAGTGAGGAATACAAAACAAGGAAAAAATTTAATGTTTTGAAATAAATGGTATATACTAGTAAGTATAAGTAATATTCGAATAGATTATCAAAGTTTTAATCTTAATCTTGGGATAACATCGGATTTGGAATGAAGAAAATCTCAAGAGTTTTTCTAATCGTTTATAGAATTTTCTCAAATTGATTGAATGAAAATATCCACTTTTTTATTCACTTTTACTGTCATGCCAGTTTATCCCAAGTTTACGCACAGTATCATCAACCTCATTTATACTGGCATGTGTTTGTTTCCGATGTAATTCGGTATAATGGCACTCGAGTGTATCATTCTCAAATAATGTGTAAACAATGGGGTTAACATCGCTTTCAATGTCTGGATTTTAAAATATTTTAGTTGTGGGTCCGCGCTATTCAACGCGTAGTCTATGTCTATACCCGTTGATGTGCACATTATGTCTTGAATGTTATCTTGGTCTTATTCACTAAAATGAATGTTTTAACCATGAAATTCATGTTTACAATTGGATAACCTTGGTGATCATATTCGTGACAACAGTTGAAAGCATAAGAGAATAAAATGTTTTTGTCGAAAGCAAAACATATATTTTTAAAGTCTTTAACAAATCATTTTTGATATGTTTTATATGTTTTAGTTCTGAGAGTAACTAAATTTGATATCTGTTTGCAAAACGACATATAATTCGTATTTAATTTTCTAAACTCCGAAACTTTTTCGCCAATAATCCGATTCCTTTCAGACATTTCTATCTTTACTTCATTTTTCATTTTGTATTTCTTTCTGTTTTGAACTAAACTTTTGTGTCAAACCAATGCTTTTTTAATACGTTTTTATCAATAATCTAGTTTTTGTGGACAACAAAAAACTCTTTATAATCACCAGTTCTTCAGATATTAAATTGAATCGAATTACACAGAAATACATCGAAAACTACTTTTAAATCTGTTTGATGTCAGAAAACCAGGGATAGAGCTGACTGAGTGGTTATGGGCGTGAAATAGTTTTAACATAGACCAAGGGTATGATTGAACTTTACTTTCGGTCATTCACTGAATTCAGAAAAAATTGATGCCTTGAAGTTAGTTTAACTTTGAAATGATTGTCTTTCAACATGAGCATGTTCAAAATGAACTCAAAATTAATTTTCGTTCAGTTTATTGACCTTGGCTATTCGATATTGATTGTTCAAGTTTAATTTAAAATTCTGAGAATGAAATTCTAAACCCCGTTCTCTTTTTCTCTCCTCAATACATTGATTATTTATTTTAAAAATTTGATCTTGTTAATATTCAAGAAGATTTAAAAATGCTATAAATTCGAAACTTTCTGAATTATAAATTACCTTGTTTGATCTCAAAACGAGTCAAAACAAGTTTTAATGTGGGATATAATATGGTCTTAATTGAAGGCAACGCAATAGAAACAATTTAAATTAATCCCGAGTTTATTTAAAATTTCATTCTCGCACTTTCTTTAATGTTTTCTAATTATCCATTAAATTCTATTTTTGAATACAAGACTTCATTATTATACTGGCAAATGTCACAGTGGGAAATTGAAATAATTTTTGTTCACATAATGAGTTGAAGATAATGTGCACAAGGTGAAACATAATTATGACGAAAAATCAAGAACCTTGCACATATCTGATTCTATAAATATCGGTTGAAAGAGCCGCTAATTATACGTAATTTGCAAATGATTTATGTATTTTCAACATTTAATGAATAATTTAATGAATAAATTTACAAGTTTTTCATATTTTCAAATTAAAAATCAATGTGAAATGTAATAGACTTTTGTGTTTTCATAGCAATAGTCTATAGTTTTGTATAATTTTCTCTCTTTGCGTTCAATTTAGTGTTTTTTTTTATGAAAAATGTTTTTGTCTACAAATCTGAACATTGATTCGATAAATATTGAAATTTCAATATAACGAACAGTTTTCTGTTTGCCTTTTTTATGGCAATTTTACTCAACCAAATCGAACAAAGAATCATTCGAATGATTTTCGAAACTCAAAACTACCATGGGAATTATGCCAATTTCTTTGAAGACATCAATACAAAACCTGATGGTGTATGAGATCTCTTACAATTTTGTGGGTATATTCCGTTGTATTTCCTATAATTTAATTATATTTCAAATATATTTCAGCCTTTTTTATCAAAGAATGTGGAAAACCTCTCTACTGTTGATCATATAACTCAAGCTTTCATTTAAATCCCCCTTGGTCATCTGTGTTTTAGACCAAACTAATTTAAATTGAATTATTCTGTAGTTCATGAAAATGTCGAAACCAATATCAGATACAATAGTTTTGTTTGACAGTCGAATAATTACAGGAAATTTCGTTAAAAATTTGCTCAATTTTATTATATCAGTGGTGCTTAAGGGTATGCCCTTTCGATTTTGAGAAAAATTGGGTAAATCTTTTGTTTTTTTCACCACTCCCCCTCCCCTCAACAACAAATAAACATTTATTTCTTCAACATTACGTCTATGGACAGACACTAGGTCTATCGAGGTTTTGGTCGACTACCCTATACCCCACCCCTTAAAAAAAATTCCAACAGACTTAAGCACCACTTTATTATATTTACTCAATCAATAAAATTCAGGATTTGAAACGAAAATGATATCGAAAACAATTGATCTTGCAATATTTTCAGAATAAAAAATTAGATAAAATTTGTCGAAAAATATTTATTTCGATTTTACGTCAAATAAAAAGAGTGAAAAAAGAGATAATACTTATTTGAAAACACTTTCTATTGACTTAAGGGCTGAAACTGTTTTGATATTATTCAGCAAAAGAGCAAATGAAAGACTGAATCCCCGAAACAAAAGGAAAGCCATCAGAAGTTTTTTCATTGAAAATCGACTAATGTTAGGGTTAACGACAGCTAATCGCACAGAAATTGGCTCAGAATAAGACATTTTTTATTGAGTTTTAAAAAATAATCAATTTATATATATATTGAGCCAATATTTTTGATTTCGAGCGAAAAACATTGGTTTTAATTTTGGTTTAAAAAAATTCTTTCTTCAAATTGTTTCACTCGATTTGCCAATAATTTGTTGCTTCAATGCATGCATTTGAGAGCTCAGAATCCATTGATATCTGGAAAATAAAACTTCAAATTTCAAAAATTGATTTTGAAATCGTGAGCGATTGCAGACATAATTCGAGAACTTAATGACAAACCATTATTGAATTGTTCGCTGGAATATTATAATTGATTGAAAGATACAGTCGAACCCCCCTAGATATTGATGGCCTATTGCAAGAGAAACCCGTCCATAACATAGAGTGTCAATAACAGGGAATTATTTTAACATCACAGGTGAATGAAAAATAGCAAATAGTTATTCAAAAACCATCAATACCAAGGAGCTATCAATAACAGGGTAGTAAATAACTCGGAGTTTCGGCTGTACTTTTATTTCAATTATAGCCAAAACAGATATAATTTTGCATTACTCACGAAATACTTGGTTTTGTCGATAATTTGTATGATTATAACTGTAATTAGTTTCAAATTCGGTCAAAAGTTTTGGTCATTTACTTTAATGATTGTTAAATGATTTGATTCAAACGACAAATCCCTTTCTCAGACATCCTATTGTTTGCAATCGTCTCAATCTATTATTGACTCGTCTGTAGTGAACGAAAGTGTTATTTAAGGGGCAAAATAGATACTTTTACTTTCCTATGGAATAAATATTTATTACAAGCATTTTGTAACTTAAAATTAATTAAATACTTTCAAAGAAAATAAAATGAATCCAATTTTTCATTCATATTTGTCATTCATATTCATTGAGGTCCTATTAATTTAAGTCTTTCTGTCTCTATATAGAAGACAAATAATTTATTTAATTTTTCTTTAAAAATGACTCAATAATTGATTTAAAACATTAATCGATAAACAAAATTGTTTATTCATGTGATTTGCAACTCTTTTTCTTCTTCTTCTTTCTCTCAATCAGGAGCATTTAATTGCTTAGACGTGAGCATGTTAGTTCAAAGATAAATGTGTAAATAGATGAACTGTTATAATGAAATAACCAAGTTTGTTGTTCTTTAATCAAATTGAATAGACTTCAGTCACATTGAATTTGAGTTAATTGCGAGCATTTGAATAATTTACTAATTAATCCAATTCTGACCACTAATCGATTAATTACTTATTGAGAAACATTAACTCTAATAATGTCGATGCCATTCCATTTCGTAACTGACTGAAGTGCCCATGGGAATTTCAATCAACTGAACCGTTGAAAATAGAATTCGGAAAATCCTTTAGAATGGATCACAATATGATCTCAAATGTTCAAAGAGTCAAACATAAAAAACTCCATTTTATTGAGAGAACTGATTGATTAACAAATAAACTCAAACAGAGGGAAAAATGTTTTGATCTATCAAATTTTTCATTTTTACAAAGGGTTCGCAGAAATAACATAAGACTCCATTGAAAGTGAGAGATAACACAAAAATTAATGCCATATTACTAATAATCTTGTCATTCATGAAATATTATGTGAGAAAGAGAGAAATAACTTAGGATTTTAACCTATGATTCCCACTATTTCTCTAAAAAAGAGAAACAAAAAGACGACCAAATTTTTGGTCAACTCTTCAATTAAATGTTCATCTTTTTAAAGATTTATTTTTGAAGATTTGGAGACAAAAACTCTCGTTAAGAGTCTGTGCTTTGAATCAATAAGTTGATCCCTTCTAATAAATGACCAAGTTATATTTGATGGTGCATTTTGAAAATAAGCACAGATTCCTCATTAGTATCGTACACAATAGGAATGCTCATAGTTTGTTAGCCACAATAAATGATCAAGATTGTCTGTAAACATTATTATTAAATAATAAGTTGATAGAATGAACTAGTTTTAAACTGAATTCAAAGTTATCCAGAAGTAAAGCCTATATAAAAAAAAGTGTTGTGTAGGGCCTGATTCTAATCGCGTATAAAAGGTGTAACTCAAGACACAGCCTTATTCAGTGTTGACTTTTTAAAGCTTTTGATTTGAAATTCTCGTCTTTCAAGTCTTCCTTCGAAGTAATGTTTTGAAGCGTTAAACAGAAATTTGATTCAAAATGAATCAAAATATAAAACTTTGAAAAAACAGTTGATTTCAATCAAACAAAGAGTTTCTCAAACTTTGTTTTGAAAACAAGTTATAAATCTCTTAACAAAATAACCAAATAATCAAAACACTCCTAAAATTGTTTTTACATGAATTATAAGGTAATTTCAATGAATATTACATGATTTTATATGAGATATTGCAAGTTACAATATCCATGGGGTTAGATATCTGATTAATTAGTTTTCAAAATGACTGAAAAGAGACTAAAAATAGATATATAAGGAAATTAAATATTTTGCTAGATTAAATTGTTATGAAAATATTTAAAAAGATTCTATTTTCAAAAGCAGTCATTTTCAGCCCATAACTAAATATTTACAGACAAATGATTTTAATTATTTATAGTCCTAAACCAGAAAGGTTATCTTATCATGTAAAACATTGAATATTCAGGGGCAACCAAGTGGGTGTTAGACAAGTCAAAAATGTTAAAGTTTGAACTTCGGATTTGAACTCCATCTAGATTATTTTGAATATTAGTTCGCTTCTTGTGTTCATCACCTGAATTCACATTAAGTCTTTATTAAACACACCCCCTTGGTTATTACAGTTTTTAATAAAAACTTGTAGTTATAGTGCAGTGCACTGAAATGAAAGACCAACCATATTAAATTATTTGATCCATGAAATCTAATTCATAACTCTTTGTACATTTTGTGGCCTATCATATGAAGAGAAGGAGAGCTCAGGACTCACTCGAAGAGAATTTAATACTCAAATAATTAATAATATAGTCAAGGATTAGACGCACAGCCAGTGATCATCACATTTGTTATTAAACTCTTTGAGTGACTCATAAATATTCAGAGTCTGAGTAATTTCCGTAACAAAAACAATACTTAATTGTGTTTTAATTATAAGAAAACTTTTTCCAATCGATTCAATTCATAGCTATTTTTCACATTGAATTGAAATTCAAATAGTTTTTCATCAAAGTTAATAGAGAAAAAAGATTTCTTGTTTATTTTGGCCCTGATTTATGTGATTCACAATTGTATGCTCGAAATAAATGTGTGCCAATCCATACATCAGTTCATAAGTATTTCTATTTTAATCGAGAGTATAGTCAGATAACTGAACAAAAGCCTATCAATATATTTGACAAATCCTTTTGCAATCCTAACAAAAAAACGTTTTGATTGAGTCGAGTAAAGACTTGAATTCTGCAAATTTTGTTTGTAGTAATCGTTTGTCTCCCTTTCAATCGACATTTGATTTTGTCGACAAAATTCATCACAAGTTTGCGCACAAAGTCTTTCATCAATTATTCAAATATGATTTCAAATGCCTTTTATTCCGAATGTGTGGACTCTTTACAAATACGAATATTTAATACATAGTTTGAAAATTCGGTGCAAAGCAAAGGCAATCATATTCCAGAATGAGTTCGCCCTTCCATTCATGCAGTGAAGAGTTCTTCAGACACATAATTTTGGTAATTAAAGGCATTGATAGAAGAAAAGGATTTTCATTTGACTCACTTCTATCTCCATCACTAAGAACTGAAAGTTTAATTCGTAGTCAGTGTTAGTCCTGTTATAGAGAAGACATACTATTAGAGTCTTACGCAAAGGAATTCAGTTTCGGAGACAATATATAAATATTAATATAAAAGTTTATACAAGACTTATGTGAGAGCTCTTAATCGACATTCTTTTGTTCTCAAACCTGAGCTAAACCTTTGCTTTAATCCGCGATAATATATCCAAGAATACTTTTGGGTTTAAACTTGTTTTCATAATATTAATTGTTTCAAAATTTAAGTTTTTATCTTCTTTTACAATAACTTTGTTCTCCACTGAAAAGCACTTTAAGTGGATATAAATTATTAAAATTAATGTCTTTTAGGGATAAAAAATAAGAAATATTGAGTTAATTATTCGAGAATTTGTTGTCATTTATCAAAAGAAATGTCATTTACTAAGAGTTTTATTCTTAAATCTGAACGAAATTATTGATTATATCCACGAAAACAATCTTTTATTTAACAGATGAATGAAATTGAAAGCAATTATTTGTTTAATAAAACATTGACTAAAATAGTGTTGATGTCAACCAGAGTTGTATCGATCGATTGGATCCATCAATCGGTTATCACAAAACATGAAAGCAATTCATTCGTATCTCATTTGACTCATATCTTTGACTCGCATTGAGATTATGAATAATGAAGACATCATTTGATTAAGTGTTTGCCTAAAGCTTAACGAATCAAAACTCAGTCCTAACAGTCCTAACAAACTTTAATCAGACAAAAAAAGGTTATTCCTTTTCTTATTTCTCCGTTACTTTTCTTAATTAATATTTTATGCAAAAAATCATTTCAATTATTTTGTGAGAAATTAAAAATGTTTTCACTTCTTTTAGATTTAGTTAATTATCTTTTTTGAGAATTGTTTTAAGTTATTAACTACCAGTTTATTTAAGTGCAAGCTTAATTACTCTCATTAATTAGTCTAGGTAGATATCAATGACTGGCTTTATTAATGTGAACTTTCTAAAGATCAAAGAAATCTAATAAAAGTCATCACAAACTGCAGTCAATAAATTTGTTTTTCAAAATCTAATTAATGTTTTTAGAAATTCTTGAAAAAAGAAAAAACTTTCTCTTCTTTTCGTTGTTTAAGTGAAAATATCGGAAGAAAAGCACAATTTTTACAATAGCATTATTATTTGTCGATTTTTAGTATTGAATTTTGCCGTAAATTCAACATTTCTTAAAATAAAAACCTATTTATTCTTGTTATTTGAAAAAATTGATTTACTTTCAGTTTAAATTTCGTAATTTTACACAGTATTAGACAATTTATTATTGATTATACTGTATATTCACATCGGAGTCATTTTTCATAATAAACCATTTAATGAGAAGGTTTGAGACTATTTACTCCAAAATTGCATAATTAATGATGAGTTGTAAAAGTTTACTTTAGATTTTATTGTTTTGCAAGAACGTTCAGAACAATATAAAATCCTAATGAAGTTGGTGTTCATTAACTGTGAATTTCTCATTTGTGTTTACCATAACACAAATAGTAAACATACTTCTTATGAGCAAAAATTGCGAAATTATTTAATTCCTTCGTTAATTTGTTTTGAAAAGTAATTATTTCTTCTGTTTTTTCGGTGAAAATCGTATTATCTTTAATATAGGGTTAAGTCAATGCAAACAACATTTGATAGAAGAATCTGATTGTTTAGAGCCGAACACAACTATCAGATTAATGAGCAATAAATTGAAGCTTATTATGGATTTAGTTATTCGCAATCAAAACATAAGAGGTTTTACAGGTTAATCAAAAAACGTCTTTTACCTCTGAATAGAATTAATCAAGTATATTTACCTTTGAATTCTTGTTTCGATAGAAATTCTTTGGTTGTGTTTAAATGAATCTATAATAGACTTTCTTATATCTATATAATAAATAATATTGATTCAGCCTTTTTCCAAGTATGTTATTTTTTGCCATAAAGTTTGAAGCTTTTAAAAAATTTCAAAGTTTGGCTCATCATATGATATGACTCGAGTTTGCAAACTCTTGAATAGATTTGAATATACTTTCGTTATTAATTTAAAACTATTTCTTAAAAGCATTTGAAACGTTCAGTGAATTCAAATCAAAAGACTTTCAAATAAGAAGTGAAACCAAAAAAACAATTATTTTTTCTTTTATGACAAAAATAAGTGTGTTTTACACCAAATCTTTTGAATACCTAAAGACTACAAATTTAAGAAATAATTTTCGTTTTATTAAGAAAATCACGTAAAGCTCTTTGAGAATTAAATTAGTGAAACTACAAAAACATTTGTTATCATTTCAATTTATCTAGTATAAGTTCTCATAACCATTAAACCATTAGCTAATATAAAGTATTATTTTAATAGATTTGTTAGATCTAAACATTTTCTTAAATGGTATATCATTTTGAAATTCGCAGCGATTATCGTAATCATATGGAAATATGACAAACATTAGGAAATCTCTAACAGAGCATAATTTGATTCCTTGGTCATCAAAGCAGAGAATGGAATAAAAGACTGTTTTGTTGTGAAATCTAAGAAACGTAAGGATATGTCTAATAATAATCATTAGTCGACTCATTATTTGCTTAATTCTATGATCCGTTGGAAAGGTCTCCGCATTTGATTAGACCCAACATAAGAGTCTTTTTATATCTTTTTAACCTCTGATTTATTGCTATTTTATGCTCTCTTTCTCTCAATTCATAAAAGTATTGGATATAAACTTTATGGTGTAATACCGCTCAGGCTTTGCGTTATTCGACCATAACTTCTTATGGATGTACAATATGTTAGGATTTCCTATTAATTATCTGACATTTCTTCGGATTCCAGAAGTGTTTCAAAGAAGACAAATATGTAATACAAATGAATACAATTTATTTGCCGACTCTTATCAGTATATAAGTCTATAATTCAATTACTAAATTCAAACCCTTTTTATTTGACAAGATTATTGACCGACCAATAAAATTCGATGAATTTGAAGATAGATCATCAGACCATGATAAATTATATTCGTCTCATTTCAAAGTACTGTTCACTTCTTGAAGATAAATCATCAAATTTCAATTTGTATAATAGTAAATGGAGCAGGAGAAGCTCAATTTACTTCAACTCAATCACATTACTATTTGATTAACGAAATGTTATTTTTAACTTCAATTCCTTGAAATTGAAAAATCAAATGAAAAATCTCATATTTCTTTAAACTACAGAATATTTCCTCGACTGACAAAAAAAACTCGAATAAAACTCATTAAGAAACTCAAAGTTAGAGTAATTTGTGTTTTATATTATTTGCAAAACTTTTCTCTCATTACAAGCAAATGAATATTCAATAGTCAGTCAATCAGCGATTTTTGCATTTATATCGTCTTTTCCAATGAATATTCATTAAGGGATTATGTTTTTGAGCAAAAGAGAAGCAAAATATCGGAATTTCCATTAATTAGTTAAGTCGTTATGCATTTGAATCGGGTTTAGGTCTTAAAACAAATATATACCGGAATCGACATTATTTTAACCGCATTTTTTTGCCGCAAAGCAAAAGAATTGCAAGTGAATTGCAAGTGTATTGCTTTTCATTTGTTTGTCTGATTTCTCATTTGAATAGTTAATGAGTAAAATCTAATAACAGTATAACAATAATATAATAAATCTTTTAATACTAGAATTCGTGACTCAAATGCCTTTGAGTAATATTATTGCCATCAAAATAAATAATTAATTTCCACTCATTATTGGATTCTTATCAGTCTTTTAGCCAACTTTTGCCCAAAAGAAAGGAATGGATTACTAGTGAAGAAAAGCCAAAAGAAGAGGCAAATAATCTGAATTCATTCGTTTCCTCATTTCAGGCGAAAGAGGTTTTCACCTAAACTGCAATACGATTGGAAATTATGGACAAAATGATTAGTTTGAGTACACATTCTTTGTTACAAAACTCTGAGGGATCCGATAATTTCAAATACGATTGGAGTAAAGAGTCTGACTCTCCAATTGAAGACATGGACGACTCAGAGCCGTTTGGCACTTATATCAAAATATTTGTCGGATTGGTTTTAGTTTTGATTATCTTGATATCAATTTTGGGCAATATTTTGGTCTGTTTGGCCATTTCCTCCGACAGAAGACTCAGAAGACTGGGAAATCTGTTTCTCGCATCTCTAGGTTTGACAACACTTTCAGTCTCTGATTTGATTTGATTTCAATTTAATAAATTTGTGGCCAAAATATTTCCGTTTCAATAAATATGACAATTATATCAAATCTAATCGAAAATATTTGTGTCTGCCTTTTGACAGCACTGGCAGATCTTTTTGTCGGCTCTCTGGTGATGACATTCGCAGTGGCCAATGATCTCATGGAGTACTGGATGTTTGGGCCGCAACTCTGCGAGATATGGATTGCATTTGATATAAGTTGCTGTCAGTGTTTACTAATGAAATTCATTTATCATAAAAACCTATATTTCTCTTAAATCTAATCAATAATTAATGATATTTTTACGAACGATAGGCACGTGTTCTATACTAAACCTGTGCGCTATTTCATTGGACCGATTCATTCACATAAAAGACCCGATGAGTTACAACCGATGGATGACTAAAAAGATAGTCTTCATCGCTGTTTCTGGCATTTGGTTGGTATCAGGACTGGTATCGTTTGTGCCGATCAGTCTGGGATGGCATAAACCCATTGCAGATACGCTTTTGGCACATAATATCTCACAAATATTAGATTCCAATTTACCAGATGCTAGACCTCAGTGTGCGCTCGACTTAACGCCCACTTATGCTGTCGTCAGCTCAACAATCAGGTGAATACCATTTCTGATGTTTTTCTTGGATTCAAAACAATTAAGTCTTAGGTTTTAAACCATTTCCCAATTGTCTCAAACATCTTAAGAATTGAAATATTCGTCGTTTGATTTGATCGCCTTAAATATTGATCCATCACATTTTGAATGTAAAAGTTTTTCAATTCCCATAAATCCCTTTCTATTCACTCGAAAAACAAGAAAAAACTTTAAAACTTTAAAAGTTTTTCAAAAGAAAGTGTTTTATTCAACATTTTTCTGATATTTTTCTGATATATCTTAAGAGATAGAAAACAAGATTTCTTTGCTTAAAGTGAGTCATCCATTGGAATGATATAGATGTTTGATAGTTGAAAACTCCTGGCACTCACTTCAAACATAAAGGAATATATCCGAGCAATCGATACGATAGAGTTGAGTGACACAGACATCCATTGCATACACAATGAGTTTCTTTCTTCGGTTTTAAAAGAGTAAAACTGCGGCCAATTTTTTGGTTTTTCATACATTAGTTTTTCATCAAAGTTTCAAAAGCTCTTTGAAAATGTTATCTGGATTAGACAAAACACTGTTATTCAATATGTTTTCAACCTTGTTGCATTGTTCTATTCTTCGCTAGTTTCTACCTGCCCTGTATTATAATGGTTGGCCTCTACGCAAAATTGTATGCTATTTGTCAAAAACACGTCAAAAGTATTAAGTCTATGACAAAACCGATTCATGTCAACGGACAGACATATAACCATCACATCACTGAACATAAGGCAGCCATAACTCTAGGAGTAATAATGGGCACATTTCTAGGCACGTATTATACCCATTGATTAAATAATCCCCTCATTTATTGTTACTATTGATATTAAATATCATATCTGACTGACCGGGCATTCAATCCAAACCTATAGCGTGTTGGACGCCGTTCTTCTGTATGAATATAGTGGCCGCCTATTGCAAAACATGTATTCCCAGTTTGGCATTTAAAGTGTTGACCTGGCTCGGTATAAGCCTTAAATACCCTTTACTTTATTCTGTTAATTAATTTGAAAATTTTCCCCTTCAATTATAGGTTATTTCAACAGTAGTTTGAATCCTGCAATATATAGGTTTGCAATTATTTCAATGAATAAAATCCTTTTTATTCTTAATTTTGGGAAACTTTTGTTCAGTATATTTAATACCGAATTTCGAGAAGCGTTTCGTCGAATTATAATCACTTATATCGCTCGCGACCAGTGCTGTAATAATACAGACAGACAAAGATGTTCCTCACGGTCTGGTGCTGATCATATTACTGGCGCACCTGTGGGCCATAGTTATGCTTCGCCGCATCACATTTCGGCCTTTAATAACGTGACGGCCACTGATATGCTTCCCGTTAATAATAAGATTGAAATCGCATCAAATCTTTCAGAGGGAAAGATAACTGATATTTGACTGAAAGCCTAAAAATCAAAAGCAATAATAAATGTATTATTTATTTAAATTAGACTCTAAAGAGTATATTCTTAATAATGGGTACAATCATTACACCATAGCTGAGAAAACCATTGAAATGGACAAAGCATTTAGTTTATGAGGTGATAACAAAAGCATTTATTAATACAAAACTATATTTGCTTTGACTCTAATTAATTGTTATCTGAGCTTTCATTCTGTAGTTATTAATAATACGGAATCTGTTCAAAGAGCTTACAGTCCAGTCATTGCCGGCATTCCTTCAAAACCATTTGCGTAGAATCGCAAAACCACTAAAATTGTTCTCAGATTATATTTGTGAATAAAATTTTATTATTAATTTATATTAATATTAAACCGACTTTGAAGTCATATTTTCTGACCCTTTAATGAATTAATGATTTATCAAAAATTTAATTAATACCACATTTCATACGATTACAAATCATAATAATGAACCGAATTATCTCAACGTTTGACATTACCAGAACCAATTTCATAGCAAGAGCTTCATTAAGTCAGACAATTGTCGCCAATTTAAGTCATTATTGAAATAAATATTGTTATTAATTATTGTGAATAAACTTCAAATGATTTTCTAATTTTAACGAATGTTTGAGAGTATGTCGACTGAAGAAAATTGGTTTTCGCTCAGAATAACACTTCACTTATTTAATCACTACTTGGTCTCAATTTTCAGTCTTTCGGTGCATAAGATCTCATTTCCAAATCCCAAGAGTTATACCCAATCTGATAGAAGAGATGTCCAAAAGTCAGTCCGTTTGAAGTGAATGGATGTTCACTCCATTCGTCTTAATTAAGTCCAAACAGATTTCATTTAAAAGTTAGAATCGAGTTTTGAATCTCTCTTTCAATTAGTATTTTTGATCAACTTTTTAAAAATCTTGTTTTGAGTTTTTAATGGATGCGTCAAAAATTATTTTACAATTGCTTTAGAATCTGATGACTGGATGGGGAAAAGGTTAACGACTAGAGTCTTGTATAAGTCTATAAAAATGTCTGAAAAAATCAATTTATTTATTTTCTTAATGTTTGCTTTGAATTTACTCAACGTTTTATCAGTACCTTTACGTTGACGCCAAGATGAAAAATGACTTTAAAAACTTTCCAAAATTGTGTTTTTACGTCTAAAGTCTTCTGTATATAGACTTTCCCTTTTAGTCTCAATTCAACGAAATTTCAATCATTTACATAAATCCTTGTAAAAGACCATAAAACGACATAATTGAAAGATCTAATGAAATATTTCTAATCATTTGAAAATCATATGAATTTAAAAATGCCTGAAAAGGCTGTTAATTAATACTTGTAAACAATATAATTGATTCTCAAATAATTATCTGATTTATTGTCTAATTCTTAGCGTTAATCGGAATATAAGAACAAATTTGTTGTAATCATAAACTCTTTTAGGAGTTATCAATAATTAGACAAATCCTCAAATTTTATCATAATTTCTGAAATGTTTATTAAATCTAAATATGAAAAAGACTTAAATGTAATAAATATTGTTTGTATGGAAAAAATCAATCCATATATCAGATGTTGTAATGTTTTGATGAAAATACAGAATAAAAATATTGACAAAAATCAATAAAAGAACCTTCAAATTGCCTTGTACAATAAGTACTTATATTTGCTTATTTTTACCATTTACAATAATATGTTGACTTCAATGATAATGTTTCTCTTTTCATAATTCTGGGTAAAAATGAGACCAAAAATGGTGATTAATATTTGATGGAAATATCAGTAATTTTTTCAGAAGTCTGAAGAATAAGTGAGGATTCAATCAGTGATGTCCACAATATATCAATGTTTAAACGCACAGAAAGGCACAGATTTCCCAACAATTTATTTAAACTGTTCGGATGCTATTATCCCAAGATCTTGATGTAAACCTTTAACGTGATAGACATATCAATGAATTTAATGCTTTTTTCTTGTTGCTGCTGATCACCCCTTAGTCATCTCTGTATAATTATAATAGACTGCGACTAATAATTCATATAAAGCTATTTAAAAAGTGCCTTTCTTATTATTTCTTATCTAAGCCTTTAATGTGAATTCAGTCCATTATTTCTCAGAAAAAGGGAATTAAAATTTTAAAGTATTTCAATGTTTCAAAACTATTTCGTTTCCAATCCGTTGAATAGAAAAATAAAAATCTATATTATATTTCATTTTGATAAAAAACTTTTGTTATTAAATCAGGCATTTATAAGAAAATTGATCAGGTTCCTATTAAGAAAGATTTTGAAATATGACAAGAGTAAAATTGATATTGAAATGCAGCACTGCAGTGCCTCAAGTTGTTTTAGAATCGCTTTAGGCTCATAA
>JAQFXL010000834.1:0-16061 GCA_034693445.1 Edwardzetes edwardsi | reverse complement strand
ACCAAGTTACTCATTTAAAACTAATTTATGTTGAGGCAAACCCTGCTAAAATGTATTGCTTTATTTGAGATTTTGAAGGTACTTGCCCAAAAACCTCTGATTATAAGTTTATTTATTGGGTTGAGTATAAGGATAAAAATTACCATTTCATAATTTTCACCTTATAACTTTTTATGTGACCTAAATTTGAAATCCTTCACCAGGATCTATTGAACTGACAAACTCACGATTTATATCCCGATATATGCGATACTCAGAGCTGAACTTCAACATGGTCATAACTCGATTGAATTAAGGGTAAAACTTTGACTAGATAGTTGTTTTTGAGAGAAACAACATAAGTTCCCGGGTTCTTCATGTACAAGATTGAATAAATTCAATTTTTTCTCTCATTTCAATGATTTTTGAAGAATTATGTTTGTTTAAAATTGACTGGAATTGGTTCTGATTTGGTAGAACCTTGGTAATTTTAACCTTGAGCCTACTTAAGGAGGATATTTTGTAAAATGTTAAAATGAGGAGATAAACTGCATTTATCCTTTTTCTCTCATCCCATGACAGTAAGCTTTTTTGTGTTAATTTATTGAATTCTTAATATTTAGTTCAATTAAATGTTAAAATATTTTAAAAATTGAAAGAATATAAAAGTTGTTAAACTGTTCTCAGAGTGTGCTCTCAGTTGGCTTTGTTTGCAGTTGTTTTCAATGTCTAATTGTTTGCAATCAATGGTTTAATACTCCATCTGTTGGAAGAATAAAATACTCTAATAATAGAGTTTATGATTGCAATAACTGTTATCTTAAACCGAGTTTTTCTCTTATAAGACATAAACTCAATAAAAATCTTATAAATCGCTAAATGGTTGACATATTTCCAAAAGATTTAAAAAAACAATCTCATCCTGGAATGCCATTAGAACAAATAAGAAATTACCTTTCTTCTCCATTACCTTTTTGGTGGGCTTTGGTCGCACCCATTGACTAAAGTTGAATATAAGCTAAAAATTAAGTTATAATAAGAAAAAAAACAGTTATTTTGAGTTTAAAGGACACAACAAATGAGGATTTTTACGACAAAATTGTTTTTAATATTTAATCTAAATATAAGTCGATTACAAAAAAGTGAATAAAAGTTATTTATAAACAAATTATTATTAATTAATGTTAAACACAATTATTGAGAGTTTTCTTATGATTTTGAGAGATTTGTCGACTATTGTTGGTCTGTCGAAGATGTGAGTTATCCTTACTGTGGAGGAATGGGTCGTAAACATCAAAATAAGTGATTAAAGCCATTAACCACCAAATGGATGGTCGCCGACGTCTGAATGCCATCGACCACAACAACAGGTCTAATAACAGCTTGTAGTGAGAGTTGGTTCGTGTCTTCAGTGACAACATTGTCGTCCAATTGATGCCCAAATGAGTGGTTAATAATTTAATTACAGGTTTTATAATAATTATGAAATTATTTATAGATTTGATGAACACATTTGACATCAATAAAGGGCTATATTTTTTTGTTAACAATAAATGATGTCTCAAATGATGTGACAAATGTTTACAACAAATACCCCTTCAATACAAGTAATGCATAAGTTTTAGCCCAAAAACTGACATTAAATTTGAACTAATTTTAAAACCAATAAAAAAATTATTTATTTATTTATTTTCGTTTAAATTATATTAAAATTAATTTAATTGTAATTTGTTTTTAATTTTCTATAAAAAGATGTTTTTCTTAATAATCATAACAATAGTTGTGTTGATATTTACGAGAATTATATTCATTATTATTGAAGACTTTTGGCCGAAAAAGACCAAAATTACCGACAATTTCATCGAATCAAAGATGGGATTTAAAGTCAAGAAAGTGGACATCAATTTCGGGTCAAAACTCTACCAGAAATTGAGACAACCGGACAACAGATTCAGTAAATATCTTCCGGATCTCTACGCAAAGACACCATCAAATGGTATCAATTATTGCGTTCGTTATATCGACACAAATGGTGCCGAAGAGATGAACGGACCGGAAGAGCTCAAAACGGGTGATAATAACAATCAGAAGTCGAATAAACCGGTGTTGGTTTTACTTCACGGAACTCCCGGTTCTATCGTTGACTTTCAAGAGTTTTGCATTCAATTCGGCCAAAAGTATCGCCTAATTATTCCTGAGTTTCCTGACTTCGAGTTTAGCCGAACTTCGGGACACTTTTGGCACTCGAATGAAGAGAGGACTGAACTGATTGTCTCATTCCTTAATAAGTTGTCTGTGATTTCTGTCGATTGTCTGATCTGTCATTCGGGTGGAAATCCAGTGGCTCTGCAAATAATTTCCGGTGATTTTGATGGCAAACTAGAGGTCAAGTCATTGGTTATGATAACTCCTCCCGGTTTCAAATGGTTGAGTCAATTTCAACTCAAATACATGCAAAGGATGTGTCGAATTCTTGGCAGTTGTTGGCGACGTTCTCTTCACCGGTTCCTTATACCCGATTGGATCAAACCATTCTTCGGAGTTCCCAAAACATTGCTTAAAAACTGTACTAGAGACGAATTGCATGCCATGACTCTCGTGGCCACTATGTCTGGCTTTGACTGCGATTTAATAAAGGAAGGGTATGAGAGTCTGGCAGTTAAAAGAGTGCCCACACTCTTCGTTATGGGAGAAAAAGATAATTTGTTTCCCAAATGGAAGTTAGAGAAGACTTTGGACTATATGTACTCCAATAGGGAAGAGCTCTTCACTTACATCGGTGTCGATGGCCAGACAGAGGTCGAGGCAATGGCTAAGGACTGGATTCAAGTCTTGGATTTCCGATTCGGCGGTCATTTCTGTTACATTAAGTATTCAAAAGTATTCAACAAATACTTTGAAAAGTTCTTCGAATCACTTGATCTCTAAAATTATTTCAATTATTAACTAATTTATTAATTTATTGTTTTGTTTTGAAGTCATTTTAGGAAATCTTTTAACGTTTTGATCACAATCTCAACAAAAATTATATCATTTTTCTGAAGTTTTCCTCAATTTTAGTGAAAAATATGTCAAGTTTTCAGTTGTTTTTCCTTTTGCCGTTTTACGCGTCATATTACGCTCTGGATGAGAGGGGGTGACCACATAGAAGATGATTAAGAAGAGCATGGCAATGGCAACCCTCCAGCAATTGGTGATCATCTGATAGTCAGTATATGTGATAATAATTGTATTTTAATTGTTTAAAACGAGCGGTCATTGCATTAAATCAAATACAACGCCATCGAGTTGTATGCCATCCGTTATCAATGGATTCGAGTCAACCAATTGTAACAACTGATCAAAAAAGCCCTTGATCACTTTTTGCGTCAGGGCCTAATATGCCGCGTAAAACGGTATTAAGTCTTTTGTTGTCTTGAGTTATGAACAAAACTGTTATTAATTTGTGTTATAATAAGTATTAATAATTACTCATATTTTTATTGATTCCTATAATTAGGTTAAGGTTTCACTCATTTCTATATTTAGGAATATCTTCTCATTTGAAACACTTTTCAAACTTTTTTTTGTTATATTCTGCGATAAAATCTCTTTTCTTTACAAAAAAAAATTATTCTTTTTCTTCACTTAAAATGTTTATTAAACTACTTATTAAGAGGTTATTGAATGCAATGGACAGCCTTTCCATAGGCTTGACTCTGATCTCTATATTAAATAAAGTTTGTTTTCACATTAGAGTAATATTTTGAACTAAATTAACACTATTTTCAAAATAGAAAATTAAATAAAAGATTTGTTTTAAAAATAATTTGTCGATTAATTGTAGTCTCGAACCTATTTATCAATAAAAGCAAATCATTAGTTGCCATTATTTACTCATATCTGAATGACACTCAGAATATACAAGTAATGAAGGGGTGAAAGGGTTATTATCATTTGATAGAATTATTTGAGAGAATAAGCTAGAACAAGTCTAAAATAAATTTATCGTGCTTGTTTTGATTCTGATCCACCTAATTTATTCAAGCCATCAAAAGCGATTAAAAAAGCATGATAAATTTATTTTAGAACTGTTCTAGCTTCTATTCTATCAAATGAAAGCGACCGTGTGTGAAATAACCGCTTATTAACCATGGATGTTTGATGGATCAAATGGTTGGTAGAAACACACAATTTTTTTTGTAAAACTCCCGTTTGGATGAAATCAATTTCAATTCAGTAGAGTTTGAATTAAATTATTGACCGGAACAGTTTGAGGGAACTCTTTTTGTCTGAACCCTTGAGCTGTTGCCACATCAGACTCGTGTTGTCATAAGCCCTTTGGCTATCTCTACCCGAAGGACTCATGAAAGGGTGATATCCTTTCAGACTTAAGTTTAGCAAATAGTTGGGAAAAATATCCAAAAAATGACTTAATTTTACTTTTTGTTAGTATTTTATCAATAAATTAGTGAATATTATAGTCGATAGCCTTAATGCTATTTTTCGTCTCATTTCTTAAAATTTAAAAATTCATTCAATAAAATTACATTAATTATTGCTATCAGAAAGTTATATCTATAAGACTACAAGTCATAGCCTGAGCTCAATTGCGAAATGAATTGAATTCACCATTTTATAAGCGTTTAATTATTTCCCCCATCAGTTGAATTCAAAATTATTCACAACTTTTGCGTCAAATGTGTTATTTTGAAATCCATTTGAAATTTTGTTTTTCATTGATTTCAAAATATTTTTGAATTTATTAGTCATTGAAACAAATGATTAATTAAATGATTAATCCGTTTGTTTCGTCACAGTCTTTGAGGAAATAATTCTAATTTTCTTCTTTAAATCTCTTGCAATGATTGAAATTCATCTTATTTTTTAGTTTTGAAAAAACAACTCCAAGAATATTGTGATGAATATTAATTAGGGCGAAATTTTTCAATTTCAACATTATCTAGTCTATGTTTTTCATGTTTAATCTTGTAATTGAAAATTTAATGAAAAAGTTTAATCTAAAATAGAAATAAATTAAACCCTATTTATTTAGAGAATTAAATTTTGTTAAAAAGTGTGAATGGTTCCACTTTCAGGGTCAAACCAATGGCCAATGTACCCTTCCTCTGCGCATCACTGGTTTGGGAATCATTCATTCATTCATTCATTTAATGTATTCATAGATTAGTTCTGAATTAGGATTTGATTTTTGCGAACAAATAATGCGATAATAAGTGGTTTAATGTTATTTTGAGAGCTTTTACGCCAAATCCAGTTCTAAATATTAATTCAATCAGTTTTTAATCGTAGGTTTCGTAGGAATCAAAATACATTTTTTATCAAAATTTGTATAATATTTAGTAAATATTGAATAACTAATTCAATTGAAATTAAAGTTTTAGAAATTACTGCTTTAAATAGCTGTTAATAAAAGTCTTGATGAATGAATTTTTCATAAACCCGGATTTTTTATCATTAATCGAGGTAGAAAAAAAGTTAATCCTCTTCTCACTGTATAAGGAGTTTAAATTAAAACTAGATTTTTCTAAATAGAAGTTTTTGCAGTAATGAAAAAATAAATAAATTCTGCTTTTAATAGCATTCATGCATTGAAATGAAGAAAAGGATGACTTAACTATCGATTAGATCGTTATCTCTTCGGGCAAAGTGTCATAGAATTGAAGGTAACGGTCAGGTATTGAATATATACCAAACAATAATTTTTTGTGCCTAATCTCAATCATTTCAAGAGTACTGCCCTTTATTTTAAAGTAGTTTTCGATATAAAAATAACATAAAAAGAGATTAAAATTTGAATAAATGAAAAGAATTTGTTTGAATAAAAGAGGACTCCATTGCTCTTCGACTCAAACAGATTTCTAGATTATAATATCAGTTCACGAATGCGGACAACGTTTATAATTGTCAAATAAATTAAGTTTTAAAGGATAGATGGGATGTGCAAGGTTGTTTGCTCAAGAAAAAATGCTTTTGAATTAATGTGGAAAGCTTTTGAATCTCGGTCATGGAAGTATCAATTACAGTAAAAAAGACAATTTTTCTGATAAGTCTTGTTTGTTAATGTTTCAAATGTTGAGATGCCTTGCTCATCTCTCATGTGATATACATTTTTGAGTTGTGGGCGTCTTTTCAATCTTTATTTGGTCTGAATTTTAACTGAAGTTTTGTAAATCACTTGATATTACGGTCGAGTCGACCAATCGTTTCAAGATTTCCTTAAACTGTCTTTAATTTAACTATAATTCAAATAATTTGAAATTATATGTGATTTTCACTTTGATATCAACAAGGATGAACGTAATTGCTCAATTCAATTTCACCTGTTTTTTTGTGACGGGTCAAAAGTTTATTCAATCAAATCTATTGTTCGTTTGAATAGTCGACAATAGATATTGAAAATTATGTAGAATTTGTCCGAAGGGGTCATTGAATCGAAAAATTTGTGGTAAAAACAAAAAATTAGTCCTTTTTTGATGTCATTTAACCCGTTTATAATGAATCGCATAATAATTATAAACTCATTCAAAACCATTGACTTCAGAGCTTTTTGTTTATTTGATCAAAGTTTCAAACTTTTCCTTTTGGACTCTAAATTATAATTTAATCTTGTTGTAAAATAATTGATCAAGGCTATTGTCTTTGCTCCTAAAAATTAAATCAAATTGAAATACATGTATCCAGAAAAGCTATTTTGAGACAGGTTCAATACTTTCAATATCAAATAGCTATTTATGAAACAAAATAGATTGACAAGATTCGAATGACATTTATCTTGATTAAAATGTTTATTTATATAATATTCTGGTTTTGTGAGAATTTTTATCTTTTTCTGAATTATTGTGATTTTCAAACATCGATGTCATTATTGCTGTGAAAACATTAGTTTTGGAAATAAAAATAAATAACAATTAGATTTAGATTTTTGGCTCTATTTATAAAATGAAGAAAACAATAAAATGAATAAATAAAAGGCAACGAAAAGCTTTTGGACTGATTTCACATTAAATTCGTGTATAAATCAAATGAATTGCAAAATCTTTTAAAAGTTTTTAAATTTTAAAAAATCAAAAAAATAGACACAATTTCGACATTCAATTCATTGTTTGATTTAAGAAAATATCAAATCTGAGACAAAAAGCAAATAAAAGCAAACAATTATGTCATTAGAAGTATTTTTCTTATTTTATTTTTGAACCAAAAACTAGTCTCAACTCTTTTCTTAGCTCTGAGGGGAAGTCTTGATTGAAATCTATCTGCTTTTTCACTGATTAACCTTCTGATGACTTAACACATAATCTATTTGTGAGAATTAGATTGTCTTCAAATAAATATAAATTAAAGTTATAAAACATTTAATTACTTTTAATCAAATGTCACAGAAATTGATGCCAAATATGTTTTAATCAATTTGGAAAAAAATACTTGAAATGCAATATTAAAGGAAATCATCCAAACTTTCGGTTGAAATTCTTATTATTAAAGTAGTCTTGTTTTACTAGATGACAGAATTTTAATTTGTGTTTGACCTAGCTGATAAAAACATATATCTATCATTTCTTCATTATTGCAGATGTTTTATCTAGATGTTATTAAGAAATAGTTTGAAGTCATAATTTTAATGATTGATATTTCAAAACATCTCTATTTTGAAATATCGTGTGATTCTGGAAATTGAATTAATGAGAATTTATATGATCGAGCAGTTTATTTCCAATCCAAGCGTTGGGCGTCGACTCCATAAGAGTTTTGGCACATTTGATGGGCGATGTTCTGACCCGTGATGTCAAACACACACAACGGGTGTTCTCAACAAATCTCAATATTCTTGAAAATTAAAATAACGAAAAAATCTTATTTTTCTTCCAAAGAAACAATAAATTTGAATAATTATTGTCTGATTTTCTTAAGATTTAAGGAATTAATTAAATCAAATCTCTTTTTATGAGTTAAATATATTCAACAAAAGTATGGCTTAATTTCATGGCTTTAAACAAATCACTCTTTCGTTTGAAGAGATTAGTTATGTTCTCATTAAATAAGCAAATAATAAAAGATTGCTTTTAATTAATTGTTTCCACATCTTTGCATCTTTATATTTTCCTCTAATAAATTTAACTTGATAGAATGCTTCACTCAGGTCGCTAGTTCAAGTGAGCCTCTAGGATGGAATCCCTCAAGTAAAAGGATTTGCAAGCCCTAAAGTCTAGAAAAGAGTTGTAATTTTCAAGATATTATTAAGAATTTTTTTAATTTTTCGCTAATCACTTAAAAAATAGATTCAATTGCATATATGACCATGTATATTTTGATATGGAATGTTGTGCTATCAACAAAATACAAAATGAAGATACCTTGATAGTTTTTGAACTGAAAAAAGAATGTTGATCTAATATGAATCGATTTGTTTCCACAATTTCAATGCGAGTTTTGCCCAGGGCAGTTAAATAATAATTACCGGAATACCTACCATATGTCCTATTTTTCAGCTAAAGTTTGGAGGAAAGGAATCCAAATGACAATAAAGAATAGGAAACGAAAAGTGGTTTCATTTATCAAAAGATCAATCAAATGAACATTTTTCGCCTGAAATTTGAAAAATTACTGATTAAATGATTGAATTGAGATTAAAGCCAGAAATAGCTGTATCTTAAAAGACAATCACCAATGAAAAGAACTCGTCTGAGCTCAGCATCAATTTGATAATTATTTCGCACGAAAAATATGAAAATTAATAATTTGTGTGAGATATCAAAGTGAGAAAAAAAGTTGATTCATGCAATCAGAGCAATGGAGATGAAGGGAGAAAAGCCTGATTTTTTCGTTACATTAGCACAACGGGGCATTTGTACGAAAAAATCTATGACAGGACAAAAAGCTGAAGCGAATAATCTTTCTCTTCCTGTATTTTTCGGCGTCAAATACAGTCAACATTGAGTTGTCGTTCCCTTACGTGTGAATTATATTCAAAAATTTTGAACCAAAATTAAAAACCAATGAATTGAATAAAAATAAAACTAATATTTTTCGAAAAAAAAATTATTTAATAAATGAAAAAACTGACAAAAAATCTTATTTATTAATAATTTGAATAAAAGTTTGAATAAATATTTGCACCGTTTCTCATGCGATCCGATTTATTATAAACTTTTATTATATAATCTTTTTGTAAAAACTTATGCGAGCGTTAAGTCTAACCTAAACCCAGACATGAATTTGAATTTTTAAATGAATTTTGCTTTTCATTCATTATTTTGTCCGTTAAATCAAATAAAAGGGAAAATAATTCAAGAATTAAAACATTGAACCGAATATAACATTACATTGAATTCCAAACATTAATTACTAGAGCTTTGAAAAGTCAGTTCCAAATTCTAGCTAATTATAAAGTTTTCCAAATCTCTTCCTAAGTTGAAACTAGCAGGAACAATTGAGAAAGTGATTGAATGCATATTTTTCTCTTTTTTCAAAACTAAAGTCTCGATTATCTGCTTTGAAAAAAAGTTTTATTATTCAATTCATCTGTCATTTACCTGAAGACAAGATCCTATTTATTATCCAATAGTTTTTCAAATCCAAAGTTTCTTAAAAAAAACTTTTGACATAAAATACATTTAACTGAAAATTGATTAACAAAATGATTCATAACTTTTCGGTTTTTATGAATTGATCGCAAATTGTTGTTCAGAGGAAGAAATCATAAAAAGCAGATTTGGATTTAATTTTATTCTTAAGTAAACAAAGGGTGGAACCACTTATTTGGCCAAAGAATGAAAGATTGGCTGCTTTTCCGCGTTTTATAAGTTTGAATAATTCATAAATTAATTAATTTCTGAAATCAATTCTATTAATGATTAAAGACTTAATTGTAATAAATATTTGATTAGACGAACAATTGTTGTATTTTTTTCAATTAGTGTAAAACTCATTTGACTTTATTTTCTTCAACAAAAAAAAGGTTCGAGCAATGAATAGATTAATCACTTTAGGAATTGTTTCATGTCTTCATCACAAATGAGGAAATCTATCGCTATTCATGACATTCAAAGGAACCCAGGAACAATTTAAATATCAATTTAATTTGTATTGAATAGTAGCAAATCACAGCATTGTTGCATGATGGCATTGAAATTCTTGAAACAGATGAATAGCTAAGAACATAATACAATCAGTTATTTTAAAAGAAATTTAAATCAAATCAAACAATTTATTCACGTTTTTCGAGAACTGCTTTGAGTTTAAATGAATTTTGAAAATATCAAAAAAGTTTCCAATTTGTGCCTGTCGTCTAAAAGTGATATTAAATTGATCCATCATATTTTCAATTTGAATTTGTATTAAATAGTTGCGATTCGATGAACTAAAACTATCCTCAAGTTTGAGAGCCAATAATTTTTAGTTATAATTTTGTTTACAATTTTGAGATATATTTCCTTTAATTTAATTTTAGATTAAAATTCAGAACAACTTCTGTTTAACTGAAAACTCAAATCATTACAAAAATGGACGAAAATGTAAATCAATTTTCATTTAAACTAATTATTTAATTAAAGGATAATTTTCGTCAATTTAAAAGTCAATTAGTGTCTGCATTGGCCGGAACAGTATGGGTCCGATTGGCCGGTATTTATGGCGCATTGGCCGTAGCTATGGGTGCGTACGGCGCCCATGTTATTCATGAGAACAAAGAGATGTCAGCCAGAACCAAGGACGTCTACGAGAGGGCGAACAAGTACCACTTGCTTCACTCATTGGCACTTCTGGCTATTCCACTCACAGCACATCCTTGTCTGAGCGGTTCTCTTATTTTGTTGGGAATGACAGTATTTTGTGGCACTTGTTATATACATGTCTTCACTGGCAGTAAAGCCATTATACGACTCACTCCTATCGGAGGAATGACTCTAATTATTGGATGGCTTTCTTTGGCTTACAAATGATAATCTATTCTTAGATTTTATTTTTATGGATTCAATAAAATAATTAATCATTTATTTGATAATTAATATGAATATTGTGTAATTGATCAAGGTGGTTTGAAAATTGAAATAACAACTGACTTTCGATATAACCAGGTGAAAATAATTATGAATTTTCGTTTCTCAGTATTAAGAGAGACAATGGCTGAGGTCATACATCTTGAATATTGTTGGATCTCTTTATAAAACTATTTATGACACCATTTGTTGCTTAAATTATAACAAAAGAAGAAAAATTGTTTTAACACTTCTTCCTGAAAGAAAAATTTGAGAAAATTTTCTCATCAATGCTTTGATTGCATTTAGGGGTCAATACATGTGTTTCGGGTCTTATCGGAGAACGTAATCAAACAATATTGAAGTCATAGACGACTCACATATTCTTTGTTTGAGATATCATAAAATTTTCCACTCATTTCCAGGATATAAATGATGGCAAAACCTTTTTAGTTTACTGGTCTATCACACTGTGCTATTAGATGCAACCCTTCCAACCCGTTTCTGATCGCTTATCAGCAATAAATAAATTATATTCAAATTTTTATCAACAAAATAATATACTTTGATATTAGCGATTACCAAGCTGTCCTGGCTCAAATCATGATCTATCGAACAATTTTTGGTTACGCAAAAATGTTTTATTCATTGATAATTGTTATTTCAAAAACGAACAATTTACCTTGGAAATTATTACTTTCCTTATTTGGAAATCAGTCAATTTCTCAATGAAATACAAGCCAATTAATACACCTTGCTTGTCTCATTGTTAAGATCCAGATAATGATCTTTTATACAATTTTCTCAGCCCTTTCTTGAATACCATAACCAAATGATAATGTCTTTGGATATTCGAAATTTCAATCAAATGATTTAACTATACTTTTATGAAGTGATTAGATTTTTGGACGAATAAAAAATCGAATCTCTCTCTCTTATAATTTGATTCTTGCAATTAAGGGCAAAGAGAAGTAATTCTGTTGTTTATACTTATTTCTGATTGAATTTATTGCCGAAACAAAGAAACATTTCATTTCATATCCGTATTCAATATTAGGACACAAATTGAATAATTTAAACAATAATTGTTTCGATGACCTATTGTTACGATATGCTTATTATTATTGGGATGTGCAATAGGGCTGTCCATTCTTTACCGAGCCTTGAGCTCTTTACAGTTGTATAAGTGTAATCAGCTTGATACTTCATTCAATAGAAAGTTTTCTGTCTATTTGTTAGCGTTGTTTGAAAATATAATTTGAAAAATCGTTTTTCGGCTCATATTTTAGCAAATTGTGTGAAAAATCTTAAAAACGATAAAACAATAAACAATTGACAAACAGTTTGCTATTAAACACAAATTTCTTTCATTTCTCACAAAATTATATATCGTTTTGTCGTTTCCTTTTTCTTTTGTTTTCTCCACAAAAGGCCAATAGTTTACAAGTTTTCCCCAATTTTGGCGTTTTTCTCATAAATATTATAATGAATATCACAACTAATAGTCAATTAGGGGCTGAGTTTGCAGTAATTTACAAATTTTGCTCATTTTTCATACAACATTCCCGATTTTTTTTGGCAATTTTTCATCTACTCATTAAATCTAAAATTATCTATTTAAGCTTGAATACTTTCAATTACTCACTCAAATTTATAAATTAAAAGGGCTAGTTAAGCGAAATAGGCTGGATCATCAAACATGCTTGTTACTCAACCAAAAACACATTAAAAATTTTACAATAAACAAAAGAATCTATTGAATGTGTACAAGGTAAATACTGTTGAATAACTAATCAAATTGAATTGATGAGCCAACTATCCTTGGAAATCGAGTCTAATGACCGGTGGATTCGCTTTCAAATTAACACTAATTTAAAGCAATTATTTGCTTATATTTGTTGACCTAATTCTCGAACATTTAATTTATTAGTTAATTGAGTGAAAAATAAATATGAATTCAATTTTATAATATCTATGATTAATGACAAGCCTTTCACCTAATCTTGTAATTAATGGTTACCTGAATATTGGCTTTGATTTTGACATGTATTTGAAAAAAGACAGTCCTATTAATGCATGTTTAATATAATAATTAATCGAAATTAGATAATTTTACAATAAACTAGCAAGACTACAACAGCAGCTGCTGTGTAATTTGCTTAATTTAAATTAAGTTGAATTAATTTAGTTTCAATTGTTTTTGTTAGCCCTAAGGCTAGAAGAGTCATCTAAAGTGCATTCATGACTGCATTATCAGAGAATTAAATTGAATTTTTCGTCTCAAATATCCACTTATTTGGATATTGAATAAAAATTTTGAAGACTTGATAAGATTTTTTAGTTATATTTGCAAAGAGTCAGTAAAGTGTCGAATTTGTTGCCATTTTTTGACAATTTGCCAAAAATTGTGTCAAAAATTCAATAACAAAAAGTTGAGACGAAGTATACCTTCAGAGCAAATATATACAGTGGAATGCCGTTATAACGAACACGATTGGTTTGAAGAATTTGTTGATTATAGGTTAAAGGACATTGTTTTGAAAACATATTCAAATGAATGACTTATTATTTAAATGACATTGTATTCAGATTTTACATAAAATACTGCTATTTATTGTAAATAATCAGTTATTTTCCACTCTTTAAGAGATTTGAGTGAATTTTGAGTTTTCTCTGAATTTTGTTTACAGTTTTGTGAAATCTATTGTTCGTTATAAGGGAGTAGTTTTAGTTCAGTTTTCTATTAGTGGTCTAAACATAGCGTTCGTTATAAAGGAAACAAATGTTCGCTATAAGGGACTAATTATTACATTAATGTCTATTGAAGTGGATTTGGAATCTAGAAGTCGTTCGTTATAAAGGCATTCGACTGTATCACCAAATGATAAGCTCTTGAATTGAATCTCTTTCAGGAACTGAACTGAATGAAAATCTCAGTATCCAGGGGATAGGGATTTTGATTATCGTATGAGCTTCAATTCTTGCCCTTTATTTACAAGTTTGAATCCGTTTGAAGTGAAAAAAAATAAAACAAATGTTTGAAAATTAAGCGAATAAATCAAATTTAGTTAAATTTTAGAGATATTTGAAGGAATAAAAACACATTTTCTTAATCTTTGGATTCAAATAATAGGTTTGATAACCGATTAAATGAGAAAATGTGAAAAACTTTTCTTAACTGAGTTATAACTTATAAGAAATTGAATAAAATATTAGAAGAGATATAAAATTTCTCAATAATTCATAGGTTTTTGATTTGACCAAAAGATTACTATTATTTGTGAAGGAATTTTGAGGAAAGCCTTCAAACAAAGAGGAGATGAAAAGGAATTTTCCGAAAAATCATTTCAGAAATTACAGTAATCTGAGAGTCGAGGAAACAAACGTTGAACGACAACAGAAATTGTGATAACAATTATCAAGAAAAATAATCCCTGTATTTGTTTGACAGCACGTATGCAGTCAATGAAGAATTATCCAGAATATACTTATCAATGTTCTGTTCTGTTCTTCAAAATATAATAATAAATTGTGAGATAAAATCAAAGAAAATAAAAGAGTAACGAATGATAAGTCACTTCTGACATAACATTCAACCGACACGTGAAACCTAATCATAAAATATTCTGAAAATATTTTCAACACGTTTTCTAAAAGACTTGAATTCACTTCAATTGCTTAATTGATTTAATTGATCTAAATTGATCTTGCCTTCAAAACTCTAAATGCAATTATCATGTCTGCGTCATTGTATAGGTCTGTGCCAAACGTCTTTTGTGACGCATATTGGTGTCAGCTTTGAATTACAATCACGATTAAAATGAGCCAATTTAATAAACAAGTGTCAAGGTCGGCCAACTCCGGGCATAACGAGTATTTGACGAGTATTTTGCAATTTTTGGCAAACAAGTGAATAACACCGTCTCTAATAAAATTGATTAAATTATTCCGAGTGATAGTAATTGACTGATAAAAGACTCATAATTTTAATGTTTTTATGATTTTAAATTATCCTTAAATTTAATGAGAAAAACACTATATTTTAGCTAAATTTAGATTTCTAGAGTGTTTTTAAAGATAATCGTGATAGTTTTTAAATGAAATTTCAAAATCTGGATTATTTTTGCTGATATCGAGTATAAGTGTTTAGATTAGTGATGAAAAACTCCCACTTTTTTAGCGAAACCATTTGACTGATGCATAAAATATTGATTTTTGAGGAAAATTAATATGTTTTTCGTGTTTAACAACATTTCAGATGTGTTTCTGTTTTGAAATTAATTTTATTTAACCGAAAAGGACTTAAAGAAACCGATTTCTATGTTTTTAAGCGATTGAAAGAAAAATTTATGCAAAATATGTGTTAAAAATTGGAATAAATTTCGATTAAATATAGATTTTTGTAATCAAACGATTGCCTCTTAACTCTGGTTGGAAAGGGTTTACATAACTCTTCAGCAATATATTTGAACATTTGAATCAAGAGTAGCCACAGTGGGGTTTATTTAAATGTTCCCCTGATTTAGGACAAAATTGTTTACCATTTTATCAACTTATAAACCGGTCATAAGTTCCCTTAGAACACGTCATAACATTTCAAACCATATCCAACCAAGCAAATTCAATTTTGAACAAAAACTACTCTAGCTGAGATAACATTGAAATCGAAAAGTTCATCCATCGCTGAGTTTAATAAAAACAATTTGACTTTGAAAACATCAAAATTGTCTGCGATTTCAAAAACACTTGAAAATCATCGAAACTTCTGAGAGATGTTTAAAAATGTGTTGTTTTTTGTCTAAAATAATGGTTAAGTTCTACAAAGAAAAAGAAGTGGAAAATCATAAACCGCTCGAAATTAAAGGCTTTGAAACAAAATTCTAGTAATACTCGTCATTCGTTACATTACTTCAACGCTTTATCAATGGATGTGTGGGCGAAGGACAACAAACTCTTCGGGTTATAAAAAAAACAACTGTTTAGTTCGTGTCTAAGAATTACCAGAAAATGATTAAAAATAAAAATCAACTCAAATAGTGTTTAAGTTTTGTTTTTTGGATTTTTGACTCCAATTATGAGTTATTTAGAGTTATATACATAGTGTAT
>JAQFXL010000833.1:0-16069 GCA_034693445.1 Edwardzetes edwardsi | reverse complement strand
AATTACCAAACTCTGAATGAAAACATTGACTCCGATTTATGAAGACTTTGACCATTGAGTGACTTACGAGTGAGAAGTCAGTGGGTGTTTGTGAGTGTTTTCAGTGCTATTAATTATCTCTTGAGAGGTATAACGCGTCTAAACTTTTCTAACATTTGCATCAATTAAACGGAAGAGAAGTTTCTGTTATTTATTACTGTGTTTCGGGACATTGATCTCATCCATGTTAGTTGCCATCCAAACATAATATGAGTCATGAATTCTGTGTAATTCTGTTAATTATCGGACATTCCTTACGATGAGTCAAACTATCGATCGATATAATTATTGCACACTTATTAAGACATACTTAACATTATATTCTTGGTATATAGACTATCAGTTACCAATCAAACCAGTATTCCATTAACTTTTGATTTCATTAAAAAAAACAAAATCTAATGAAAGGTTGAAATAATTATTATATTTCTTTCGAATAAAAGTTATTTCGTGTTTGAAGACTATTAGATAAGATTTAGTTTTTTAGACAAATTTCAATCTTATTTGAAAACTTAATTGTAGTCATTATAAGTGAAATCACGAATTCAACTTTTTGATCAACTTGTCAGCACTCGACGGATGGTATAATTCAGGGTCACTATTAATAATACCGTTTCCCTATTGTGTTCATCCCATAGTTCTTCTGCCAATTGATTATGAAACGATTAGCAAATCAAATAATTTGATGGTTTAAACGTAATTTGTTCTGGGCTTCATTCCCGACATTAAGTTTAAAATTGATTGTCATTGAGATTATCTGTTTTAGATTAAACTAGCCATCTCATTTTTCAAATGCAGGCATTGTTTAAAAGCTAAAATTTGTTTCGAATTTCAATTCTGGCTTTAAGTTGATTGCAATTCAAGGACAGCAACCGAAGAGACACCTCTATTGGCAAAACTCAGGACTTATATTCAATATTTAAAGTTCTTTTTGAGAAAACAAAACAATATTTAAGGTATGATTGAGAGGTGGATAACAATTGCATGCATTGCGGGAGTTGTCGGTTATGTATACGAAAGGGTCATTTGTCTGAATGCATGATCGCCTAAAAGTTGGTTATCATTGCTGCAAATGATGACACCCACACAATCCGAAAGCTCCGCTCCCATCCAAAAGGCTGACTGAGGATCCCAACAGTTAGTGACTATCTTATAGGGCGATGCACTGAACAACAATTTTAAGCTTATTCTCATGAAAATACCACTAAAAATGTTGACTCTCTTTCACTCAAGATTTTTCAACTTTCAAGTCAGGGATCAGATCTTGTATTGCAGTCTTTGACATTGTGTGCAATAAAGAGATTATTGCTCTCGTCTTCCAGTTATATAACTTTCACACACTTTTATACTGACTTTCAATTTTGGAAACAATACTTTGAATCAATTTTTACTTTCGCTTAAAGGACTTGTCGTTAAATTGATAAAAATTTAAACAAAGAGTGAAATTACCACTACTTTACCACTACTTTATCACAACTTTCATCACTAGTGACACATATATTCAAATTCAATATCAAACCAGAAATTTGTTTAATTATTGCGATTATTTTCCCTAATATTATATGAAATCTCGAATTGCTTTTCATTTTTTCTCAGCAATACTTCCTTTAGATATCAGATAAGTTATGAAATGATAATAAAATGAGTGCTAATAGAAGAGTAAAATAAGAAAAGGTTTTGATACATACCATTGCGCCGACATCTGAGCGAACATTTCTTCTCTGTCTGGAAATGATTGGAGCGGTTTGACTCAATTCAATGCATAACACAATTAAAGCCAAACATTTAATGAGAATATGATTTTGATTATCTAAAAGCATCGAAATAAGCGAAGGCCTCCTTAGCCTTGTTTTCAACATTTTATTACTTTTGGTTTATTTGAATTTAGTAAAAGAGATAAATTATTTTAAAAACTAAACTATTGAGACTCAGAAAGAGAAGTGATCAGCACTTTAATAGAAAACTTCTCTTCTTTTAGTCTATTTGGTTGTCATCACAAAACATTAGAGCACAAGAAGTCAGGAGTAAAGTAACAACAATTGCTTCTCATCTCTTATGAATGAATGACTGAATAATATTGAGATCGAGAGTATATTAATATAACAATTCTGAAGCAGTCGTAACGCTTCCACCCAATGATGCTCTGGACTGGTGTAGTGTAGAACAAGTTGAATGATTCACTACTTAAAGCATCCGGCAAAGCAATGCTGAAGTACCTCACACTATGATCACTATTTCTATACGCACATCAAGTCCCACCTTTAATCAAATGGAGTGATGTACTCATCCAAACAGAGCTCAAACCATATCTTTATGCATAGCTCTGGTCAACATTTTTTACAAACTTCGGTTACAAATCAGTGAATATTTAGTTATTTTTGTTAGACTTGTCTCTCATTAAACGCTAGAATTTGATTTGAATACTGAAAACTACAATTCAAAGTGAGAGCCAAAGACTAACTATATTTTATTGAAGTTAACCGAACAGCAGAGCTAAGCAACGAGTCTGTGCTCCTCCTAATTCAGTGCAATCAAGGACTTCACGTTTTAATGTTTTTACTGTTAATTCAATGTTCAGCTAATAAACGACTTTCTATTAAGAAATCGATTTTAAATTTGATTCAAAACATATATAAAAAAACGAAAACTGCGTTTCGCATAATATTTGGTAAATTTAATTAAAATTCCCACCAATTGAATGTCATTATCATTGTTTCCAATTTGATTGCATGTCGTCTACTATTAGTTTATTGGAAAAATTTATCGCAATTTTCTTAAATTCATTCTTCAAATAACAATCAAAAATAAGAAAACAAAATTAAAAAACTTTCTGTTCATTAGTGCAGATGTTCTCCATTTTTGAATATAAAGTATTGAATCAGTAAATAAAACTTTTGAAGCAATTATTAGTTTTTGGAATTTTTGATTGCGGGTCATCCCCTCTATTCCCCACTATTGATACCAATCTATGTCTTCAATTTATTATTCACTTCACATTATTTTCCGAGAATTTTCAGAACTTTTTGATATTCATTTTGAAATTAAAATTTTAAACAGTTTTGTCTAAAAATCAAAACGATTTTAATAAAAACTTTTATATCTTTTCGTTCGTTTCCTTTCATTATTTTATTCGCATTTTATTTTATTTTCGATAGTTTATTACTTTTGCGACAAATTATTGAAAATACTATTGTTTTTCTTTTTATTGCCAAATATCTGACATTAGGTTGAGTTATGTTTAGGCAAATGATCACCATGCTCGTCTTCGTGCATTTGTTTCTCGTCAAATATTCTAATAATTAGGTTATTTGAATAAATTCATTGAATTTGAAGGATCCGAGCAATCAATTCAGTTGAATGTTGAAAAAATCATTTCAATGCAATATTGAATTGTCAGACAATTTGACTCAAAGTCAAACTTTTCTTTATTTGAGAACAATTTGTTTTATACGAGTGTTCAGTCATTTTTCTGACAACAACTTTATTGTGTAAACAGTTTCACCTAAAATAAAGTCTCTCTCTATTTATTTTGCGCATAAAATATAAATTTCATAACTATTTGATAATTTTGTCAATATTTTAGTTACACTCAAAAACAATAAAAGTCTCATAACTTTGGTCTCTATTAAAATTCATTCATCTTTTGAAGAAAACAAAACAAAAAATTAGCACTTCTTTAGAAACTATTTAACAGATTATTCTGAAAACATTGAACTTGAAAAGATTGGACCCCATTATTGAATGTGATGATCAGTTGCCATACATTTTATTACTTTCCACTCTTTATTTATTCTGTCTTCCAATGCAAAGTCAGTGCACTATTTGTAGGCACTCTTTTTGATTAATTAAAATTTGTTTGAATCAAAATCTCAACGTTTGTCATATATTTCGGAAAGAGGTGGAAATGGAGAGCATTCACCTCATTATTAGTGTCTTTTGGTTGGCATCTCTTTTTTCTTCTGAAAATATTTATTCAAATTTTGGTGATTACTCATTGACTTCACTGACAATGAAATCTTACTGACAAAGAATCTTATATTTCGGCTCATTTTCTCTGAATAAATAATAGAAAGGTTTTGAATGGTATTGAATGTGAAAGAATCGACAAATTCATATGAGAGGTGACGCCCTTATGTTCTGATGCTTTTGACCCGAACTGGAATGAAGGCTTAAATCCTTTTTTTAATGAGACGTTCACTCGATTGCACATCACTTGCATTCTGTAAACACAACACAAATGAAAGTGAAGCCCAATCGCCAGTTCTTTAAAAAGCTGGTTCTCAAAGGCTTGTGAGTCCTCTTTACTCAAACCTATCTTTATTCTGACTCTTTTGACACCTGTTTCTCATCGAAATATTTTTCTTTTGTAAGTAAATGTTTATTCAATGAAAAAATGCAATTATTTTCAGATATTTCTGCATATTTTTATACATCAAATGAATGTCAGAATAGCTTTTTTGGATAGTAATGAACCAGTGCTTCAATGACACCATACCTCAGATACAGCACTAACTCAGTCTTATGTAAAGTAACTGAACAATGAGTTTATGCCCTCAAGAGATTCACTTTCACTAACACAAAACTAACCTTAAGCCTAATATTAAGGCAAAGTTTAGAGTCTTATTCTGGAGTCAACCGCCGCAACGACTTCGTTCTCTGTAGGCGTTAACTGACGGCTATTTTTTTACTTCTCAATCAATCCGAAGTCAAACCGTATATATAATTGAGGTTTAGATCCGAAGAGCAGTTCTTCGGATTAACATTTTGTCTATTTATTAATGCATTAATTTTTTTCAAGTTTCGAAATAACTCATTGAAAGTACAGTCGATTCCAATGAAGTCTTTCACTTCAAAAGCCAATGAAAGCCAATCAAAGTTTCCATAAAAGTTTACCCGATGTCCAAAATGTTCGACTAAACACTATGTTTATTGATTTGAAATTTATGTCGAATATTGATGAGTCGATGATGACCAAGCTGCTATGAGAAAGTCGCGTTATTTCAAAACTACTATTTTAAGACCCTTGCTTGTATCCAGGGTAAATAGTGAAATTTAGATTGATTTTATTCTCAATCAAGTTTCACTCATTTCAAATTCGGTTAAGTTTATTTGACTCAAGGTGATTTTGACTCTGTTATAGTCACCCGAGTTTATTTTTTCCAAGGGAACTATTTATAGTTTGACTTTGAATTTTGTTTTGAATGTAAACCACCTTGGTGATGGCCATTATTGAATTAATTGAAATCAAGTCATCAAAAGCGTAATCACGTAATACCAGTGCTTTTCCACTGATTTCAAGGTCTGAGTGGACGGCATGAATGCCAATTCATTCAATGCTGAATCAATCAAAACATTTCGATTTTCAATTTAGAAAGTCTTTAGACATATGCTATAGATTTTACAATTAAAGTGTTTCCCGTAATAAATGACTTCACCGCTAATCAAATTTTGATAACAAAAATGAGTAAACAATTGTTTTTTAATTGATTTTTTATTAATTGTTCATAACTTGAGACAATCAAAACATATTTGACGTCAAACTTCTTTAAGTTATCATTTCTTATTCGATGGAAATCTAAAAACTTTTCCAAATTGAGTGCATATCTAAAAGCAAAGCCTAAGAAATGTTAACTTAAATTGCATTCATTGATAGCAAATACCGGTTCGCTATTAATTATTTAAGGCTTCAATCCTTTTAACTGCGAATTTTGAGAAAATACTTAATTTTTTCCGCTTTGAGATAAAGTTTTCGGTTAAAATGTGAATTCATTAGAAGCTGTGCTGACTATTGCTCCCGTACTTCGATGACTCAACCATTACTGTGAACTTCAATTCAAGTCTAGACTTGACTTTCACTCTCAAAGTCAATGATCTGATTCTGATTTTAGCCGCAAACTAAATGTTTGACTTAACCATTGACTGATATCTCATAATAACTCGAATTTCATGAATTGATTAATTATTTTTGATTTCTGCCAACAGATTCACCCGAGAATTGAACTCCAAATTCTCCGAAACATTTCGTCGTAATATTTTTAAAACTACCATAAATTGTATTTTATATAAACAAAACAATAATTACCTCATAATTCCGTTGTTTTTAAACCATTTTTTTAATAAAATCCTCGTTTAGTTTAATTGTTTCAATAAAATCATTTCAATGCTTTTAAAACTATTCGTGGAATTTATCAAATGGTATGAATCAGTGGCCAAATATTTGTGCCCAAACTCTTCGGTGTTAATAACTCTTAGCGGAAGTTCACACAAATTTTTCTTCAGATGTGAACGAGTTTTGAATTGAATGTAAGATTTTGTCATCAGTTCAGTCATCACTTGTTATCTGAATTTATATTTACAGCCATAAGACTTCTCGGAATTCCGTTTTTATGCCATTAATCTGATTACTATTTAATGGTAATTGTATTACGAATAAAACGTTTTCGTTGTTTTCGTTCAAATGATTCACTCCTTTCTAAAACACCAAAAATCTTATCTATCAAAAGAGTTTCCGAAAGACTTATTTTTGATTTTGTTTCGCAAATTTTCAAGAGAAGAGACTAAAATGTAAACAAATTCTCAATAGTTTTCTTATAAAAATTACAAAAATATAACCGAACTTTAATTCGAGTCTTTGTAAGAGAAGTTCAGTCACTTTTATTTTCATTTGAAATTATTCTGAGCTATGAATGAATTTAAAAGGTTTTTGCCTTCAAAACACATTATGAGAATCGATGAGTTTTACACATATTTCACGTCATTATAATGAAAAAAGGTTCGGATTAATCAAAATAAATAAACTGTTTGTGACTTAACTTTGAAATATTTGTTTGATTTCATTACGAAAATCAAGTTTTTGGGAAATAAAATGTGATTAATGAAAGGTATGGAACGACTTCACAGAATAAATCATAAGAATTATGTGTCCATTCAACAAATGTGCCATAATTCAAAACATGATAATGACAGAGCTTTTGCAGCCAACCCTACGATGAAAACTAAAGCAAACCTAGTGCAGTTAGATATCACATCATCTCCAATATCTTCAGAAAAATTACTAGAATTTTATGAATTAACCTTCGATTTAAATTATGGAGAATTTCTTTTTTTACAAAACATTTAGTCAGAGCTCACACTTTGATGTCCGAAATGAATGATTTGTTGCTTAAAATAGTTTTCTTTAATACGATTTCACGAATCAAAGTGATTCACAATTTTGGCCATTAGTTTGAAGAACACTTCCAAAAGAAGATTATTGTAATTAATTGTAAGAAATGTCAAATTTTAAGCTCTTTCTACGAATGCTTTTATTCTGAACTGAATTTCTCAATAGTTTACGAGAGGATGAGATTTAATTAATTTGAATTTTGACGGATTATAATTGATTGGCTTAAGTGGTGGGTAATAGCGTGCAATTCCAATACCCCCTGATTTTGAAACTCTACCCGACTCTTCTTCTTCGAGTGAAAAGCTCATCAAATTTATGAACGGATCGCAAATTTTCAAATCATCGATAAATAACTCGTCAAAGATTCTTCACTATAAAATCTATCTTGTTTACATGTTATATTTTAAAAATATAAATTGCCTTGAACATCATTGATTCTATATTAGAATTCTTTTCAAAAGTTATTTCAAAAAATAACAAATTTTGTGTTGCCTTCAAAATAATGTCTTTTTGAAACGAAATCATTAAATATCGAAATAATAGACAATTAATTCAATTCTTTGAACTTTTGTTTGAAATTTGATTCAAAGAAATCTAATTTATTGAATGATTAATGAAATGCTTATCGAAATAATTGAAATAAAGTTCACAAAATTGTATAAAAAAATTAATTAATACAACAAAAAGATATATAAAATAATTAAATGAATGGTATTATCGGTTGTAATGATTGAAAATTTTTTTACTCAAATTCGGTCCAAAATTTCTTTCCATTGAACCGCATTTGAGTGAAGACAACAGACTTTCTTTTTGTTTTGTCGTATCGGCGATGGAATAGGCATTCAAAAGGCTTTGAAGAGTGGGGTAGTGCTCGACAATCACTTTGGCCTTATTTACTGAAATGCCTCTCATTTGGAGCAAATGTTTTAAAAACATTTCACTGACCGTAAAGTTCGTCACTTTGTTTGAGTTTCGCTCGAATTCGGTATAAGTCATGAAATGGTTGTTCGAAACCTCTTTGTTAATCAACTCTTCTCTTAAACAGGAGTACAAAGTTTTGTCTCTGAAATGCGATTCAATATATCTGGTCATTAGTGTTAAATAGCGAACGGTGTCGTCATAACTGTCGCATCTCTTAATGGAGAGGCCATCCACCTGTGCGTTAGTGATGGCCTGATCCAAAGTATCGCAATTAATGCCACCGAAATCACCTCTTCTACTGCTTGACCCGAAATATTCGATTACATACGAAGGCTTACGAACTCCACAATTGGAGAGTCGGTATTTCTGTTCGTCCCAACGCCTGTCCTTAAGACTGGAGGCCAAGTCATCAATTCTTTTGCGTTCGATAACAAAATCTAAAAGCAATTCCTTTCGGGAGCGGTTCTTATTTGTATTAATAGTCGACATATTGTATCGTAAATCGATTTTTTGTTTTGCAATCCACGCAAAGTCGCCGACACTTAATGTCCTCATTTCTACTTTGACACCATTTTGTTGAAGAACAGACATTAAAGCGGTTTTTCTCATTTCTCTGTTAACACCTGAGGCCTGTTCTCGAGTATCGATGCAAAGAATTATATCAAAAGTATTGTCGGATAAACAAAATCTTTCGTTCAATGCATTCGTTGAACTGCTTTGAGAAGAGCTCTGACTTTCTCGCACACCATTTGTAGCTAAAACTTCAGGGATTATTGACTCGGAGTCACTGCTATCAGACATTGCATTAACGGGTCTGTCCTCACATTCATTATTTCTTTGTTTTTCGCTATAAATTCGATACAATTTTAGGGCCAAATCCCTTCCACTTTGAGTCAAGTAATATGAGGCGAATCTTTGGGCATCCCTTTCAATCAAATTCTTATTAACGAGAGTTTTAATGGAATGCCATCCACTATAATGACTACCATTGGCTCCAACTGTCATCGAAGTAGTTGTGAACTCTTGCGCTGAATTTTGAAGCTCTTGTTTGCCTAAAGATTCGACGCCGTCCTCCTGTTCGGCCTTAATCAGAGCCATTAGTATTGCATAACCGCCCGAACCTTCACTCGGAATATAATTTGAATTTCGGGTGGACTTTGTTTTGGGAACTTTGGGCAAAGGACTTGACTCTTCTCCAGCACCACATTTATTAGGTGTCTTCTTCAGAGGTCTTTTTTTCCTCTCTTTCAATAAATCAGTTATAAGTCGATTGTTTAGAGGAAGTGGTTCTTCGTTATCATCATTTGTGGAACGACTGGAAACCCCATTAATTTCAGCCAATTTGTCGTCAATTCTTTTGCAAAGCTTTTCTCCGAAGCCTTTCAATTGTCTGCATTCCTGTCCACTATTTAGTTGATTCGGGTGTTCTCTCAATGACCTTAAAGCCTATCGAAACGGAAAACAATTACAATTGAAATTTCGACCGAAAAACATGTACCTAGCACAATTGATTTTCAAATTGAAAACTTCAAATAACAAACTCGAAAATAAACAATATTTTCAATTCTGCCGTTTGTTTAGTAAATTGACTGAAAAACAAACCTTATTGTAGACGAACTCCATTTTTGAGCCGACATTTTTGGAACTGTTTCGCCATTCGGTCAACCATTTGGTGAACAATGGATTTGGATTTGATTTCGATGTCATTTGAATAACAATTTTCAGACAAAACTATTGAAAGGCTTTTAAAATTTAAATCCCAAACCGTTTGCTTGAATTTTAAACTTTGAACGCACGGGTAGTTCACAAACAACGTCTCATAAAGCCCTCAACAATTTTGAAGTTTTGCCTCGAGTATTCGAATAAAATATTCTTGATTTCAATTTTTCTATTCCTTTTTATAATCGATTTTTCGATTTGATTTTTGTGGTCTTCTCAATGGCTTTGATAAATATGGTAAAAGATATGCACACACTACAGATAATTCAATTATTATCCCTGATCCTAATAATTCAAATGTTGAAGGAGTCTGTTTGTGTTGAGGTCAGTCTTTCGCAAACTGTTTAATCAGTGAAATTGATTATACCTTTGTCTCAGACACGCAGTGAAAGTCAAGAAGTGTTTGAAAGTGAATATAACGCCTATTATTCAGAGTCACAAAAGTTGATGTTTTCTCACGAAAAGGACGACGAATCGGATGAACCGAAGATATCTTTATTCGATGTCTTTTGGCCTTTCATTCAAACTTTTTGGTGGACTTTTGTAGCAATAATTGTCGTTCTGTTAACTCTTTTGTGCTTTTGTCTCATAAATGCTTTCGATTTGACCACAATTTGTAATTATTTTACAACTTTTTATCGACAACTTATTGAGATAATGGTATGAATATTAGGTAAGCCATTGGAGTACTTTCCTTGCCAGGGCCATTCAATTCTTTTGCAACGATTGGAAAGACTCAAAACTCCCGGCGTTTATATAAGAGATAATGGAATTAAAGAATATTATGAACCGATTGTCGACGAATCAGAGATCGCTAACGATATCAGCGAAAGACTTCAGAGAAACTAATGACAAGAATTGAACTCAAAATAAATTTATTATATAATTAGTATTTAAACAAACATTTAATTATTTTTTGAAATAATTTAAAACATTGAAAGAAGAAACGAATCGATTTAAACCGGAGGATACAGTTTTGAAGAACCCCTCTCCGCTCTTGTCATTTGATTCATTGAGATTATCTGAAATTTCATTTGAATCCCTAAAGGATCGGTGAGATCTTCCCTCTTGACACTTGAGCCACCATCTCGAAGCTTCTCTTGGAAAGGGAGGATCAGCGCTGTCAACCTATCCAATCAAATGTTTGTTGTATTTTATAAATGATAGGAAGTGTCAGAACTCACAGAATTGGAAATATCATTGAATCGATAATATTTAGATCCACTGAAAAAGTAAGTTTTGCCAGTTTTTGGCCAAAACATAGCCGCGTCAATCTTTTTAGGTAGTCCTCTCCACGACCTTGTTGACTTTGGATATCGGCTGCTGATGGGATTACTTACTTTTTCCGGTTCGAATCGCCAGTACTTGTCGTCTACAAAGTTATGTCAAAATAATGTTTAAATATTCAAACATTTATCGACTGTTTGGATACTTTTAAACAAATATGTCTTTCCGTTGAATCCCCATCGCGTGGAAGCGTCCAAATAATTAGTTTTCAGACCTCTGAAGATATTAGCGATAGAATCATTGGATCTGATCGCTCGAGTCATTGGCTCCTTATAGATCCAAACCCTGTCTTTTCTGAAAAGGAAAGTCCGGCCATTGTTTTCTTCAGTGAAAACAGAATCAACTTTTCCGTGAAATCCAGGAAATAGCTGTGAAATGAGTTTTGGATAACCCGGGTATAAACCGGTGTCACTTTTAATTCTCCAAATATACTCGTCTCTAAAGAAGAAACACTCATCCAATTCATTACAATCCGCGGCATCTATACTGAAGTCAGAGCACAAGTCGGGAGCAGAAGAACTGACTTTTGGTATTGTTTTCTCATTAGTGTCCAAATAAGTGGTGTCTCTCCGCTCTCTCTTTCCATAAAGCATTTCAATACCATTTATGTCATCGTTTTTAAGTCGTGTCCTTTTGCCGGCATATGTCGGATACATAAGAGAATCCTTATTATCCGAATGACCCAAACCTAATGCGTGTCCAAATTCGTGAACGGCAACACTCAACAGATCAACTCCTTGGCCGCCATCAATAGACCATTTTTCAGAGTCATCAAAGTGTGTATCCCCTCCATACTGTGGAAAGAAGGCGTGCGCTAATGTCCTGCCCGGCCCATCAAAGGGATTGCCGTCTCTATGGTCATCGACTTTGAACCCGATTTCTATGGATGCCTTTTTACTGGATGTCTCTTTCGTGAAAGTAAGGGCACTGTTTTGCGCCCATTCCTGTTAACAACATTTAAGTTTCGATTGTATTCAAAGATATTATCGATTAATGCATACATTGAGCGCGTATTCCATTATTCTTTCGATTTCATAGTGTCGTCCGCGAAGATTATCTCTCGTTGAATAACTGGCCACTTTCCAGGTCAGATCTTTGGTGTCCCACATACTTCCCTGCAATGAGTATCTACGGAAACGTTTGCCACTATTCATTTGGTAATGATGTTTGGTGTGGGCCAAGATGTTATCAGCCACTCCACATCGAGGCATATTCATCATTTTCATTGTCTCCTTATCTAAACAACCGCTTTCATTAATGCCCATGTACCTCTGAAAATCGGTAATAACTGATTTCATTTGAGGTGAACTCATATTCAACTTTGTGTCCATTTTAGACATATATCCGAATCGATTCAAATATTTCTACAATTTTTGGTGAAAAGTGTCAAAAACTGGTAATAAATTGTATTCTTTACCATCGCGTCATTGGCTGAGAAAACCCATTTCGGAAAAAACATTTCGTCAAATTCAATGATCTGATCCACAATTTTGTTGATAATTCTGGACTCACTCACAGATATTACCCACAAAAAGAATAAAAACAAGAACTTTAAAAAAGTTTTAGCCATTTTCAGAGATGAGTAAAGACTAAAACCTAACAAATCATTTGAATTGTAAGCAAGAGATTCAGTCTTTGATTCACAAAATTCAGGATTAATGCGAATAACGGAAGAGTCTGAGGAAATAGAAATCCGTTTAGAATTGACTTTCAAAAGTAAGTGAGTCTTTGAATGTCATTTCACTTCAGCTTTGATTTGAATCACAAATTGATTCAAAATTTTTCGAAACAAATGTTTTATTTGTTTATAAATAATAACAAAAATTAACGAAATAATGAAAAATGAATTTAAATATATATTTGTCCTAAAAGTTATTTACAGTTATTATACAAATTAATGTACAATTTAGGCACAAAACTGAGCACAGAATCATTACCACAAGCAATACCTGTGCTCAACGATTCATAACAATTTGAAAATTTCTAAATAATAAATAATTATTAATTAAATGTGAATTTGAATGTATAGCCTCCACCGCCTGCGCCGAAAGGATTGAAGCCCTGACCGAATGGATTAAAGCCTCCGTTTGCTTGCGACTCAGCGTCGAGGGGGTCCTCTCCGTTGTCGAACTTTTGTCTCTTTTCTGGATTTGTAAGCACTTCTTTGGCCGAAGCGATATCAATGAATTTCTTCTCTGCGATCTTCTTCTGTTCTCCGTCGGGAAACTGGTCAGGGTGCCACTGCATTGCTAATTTTCGGTACGCTTTAGTTATATCACGTTTATTTGCATTTCGGGGAACGCCTAAAATTTTGTAATAATCCCGTTTTTTGCTCTGTTTCTCCAGTTTTTGTGTCCTTTTTATTCCTTCAGAAGCTCTGGAAGAGTTCTCATCGATTTGTGCGGATCTCTTGTAATCATTCAGTGCTGTCGACAAACAAATTCATATTAATTATAGATTTTATAACATTTGAGAAACACTTCTGATAACAAATTTTTGAAAAACTAAAAGCATTTAAAACAACAATAAATTGAATGACTTTTTGTTAGATTTGTTGCAAAACTTCTATTCACTTGAATGTCATTAAAACATATTTTTTCAAAACAAATGACAACTAATTGATAAAACATATGTTTGGTTTGAATTCTTGATTAAAAATAGAGTGTCTATAGAGTGCGTTCGACTCTTTCCAGAATAACTTCAACCAAATTATGGCGCATCTGTTGCACTAATTTGGTTGAAGTTATTCTGGAAAGTGTCCAAGCAACTCTTTAGCCACTGTATGATTAAATAAACTAATGAATGAACAAACCTCTCTCATAGTCTTCGTTATTGAGGTGAGCGTCTGCCCGATCGCACAATACGTTAACATCATTGGGGTATAGCTGTAGGGCTTCAGAACAAACCCGAACGGCTTCATTAGCGTCTCCACCCTTTTGGGAGAGAAAATAATTTAATAGTGAAGAGAGAGGACAGTCATTAATAGAACTGACTTTTGATAAACAGCTGCAGTGCTTGGATTTTATCATAAAAATCATGTTTTGATTATCGGACTCCGATTTGAGCGCAGCATTTGCTTTGTCGGCGCATTCGGTGTACTTCTGTTCGTTAGCGAAATCATTCATTGCCTTCACATTTGCGGCCAATTTCTTGACTTTTTTGTAGTGACTGAAACAGGGTTTGTGGTCCGGATCTAACTTAAGACACTCTCTAATAGTTATGAGCGACTCCTCTGCTTCTCCCAAATCGTAGTGCAATTTACTCAGTTTCAGGTAACCGTCGGTATTATCGGAACGCATTTTAGTGGTGGCCCTCAAGTCACTGATGGCGTTGACAATATCCCCTATCTTTTCGTAGGCATTGGATCGCATTTCCCTGAGTTTGCAGTCCCAGGGTAGTTCGTGCAATAGTCGAGTCAACAGTTGGACCGCTTCCTCCCAATTGTGATCTTCAATCAAATGGTAAGCCATTTGAATGTCGTGTTTCAGCGGTTCAATCATCGAATACGAGTGAACTGCCTCTTCGTTGTAGGGCTCATAGCGTAAGACCCACTCCAAGTCAATGTGTGCCTCATCGAGTCGGCCCTGTTTAAGGAGAACTGACCCCCTCTGGAGACGGGCGGCCAAAAAGTCGGGTTTCAATACAATGACTTCGTTGAGATCATCGAGTGCTGCCTTATGTTTGCCTAACGCCAGATATACCGTCGCTCTCTTGAAAACTGTCAAATAGTTGGTCGGATCCGCTTCTATTCAACCATTAATTGTGTAAATGATGGCAATAATCCATTTAATGACTACATACCGACAGCCATGTGATAGTGGGACAGAGCGTCTGAGTATTGGCCGCGCGATAACATCTGTCGACCCATTTCTAAGTGACCCTCGACTTCATCGCTACTTATTGTTAGACATCCTTTGATTCAAATGATATTCGGTTAGAATGAGACTCATTTCAAAGACATTGTACTTACGATCGATTGCATAACTTATTAATAACAATAACTTTAATGACGAGTAAATTGAATTCAAATTCAATTGACAATCGATTGCGTCCATCATTTGATTCAATCTTTTAATTCTGTTCTTATTATTTGAGTGAATCTCAAGAACTCATTAGAATTAACTGAAAATAGTATTAATTGGTATTATTTAAGTATATATGATGTGAAGAATCGGTGAATCAAATGGTGATATGACTGGTATTTGATTCTTATTGTGAGTTATTGTCAATAATAGTCATATAAGTCGTGTAATAACGCGATTCGACAAAACGAGTCTCACTTTCCTTCTAAACAACGCCTACTCTCAGATCAGAGTCGCATCCGATGTAAGCAAATGTAATCCAATGTATAACTCATTGCGAAACACATCATATGTTTAACACTTAACCGTCAATTCAGCACTAATTCAATGCATTCGATGCTTATTATGATTAAAGTTTTGCAAACAGACAACACTTTCTTATCAATTAATTTCTTTCTTTCACCAAATATTTTATTCTTTGATAATTCTTTTGTTGCTCTCAATAGAACTCAGTAGTAATGGAAGACTGGCCACTATACAGTTTGACCATGCAGCTTTCAATTTATTTGCTTAGCTGTGAGTTTCAGTCAGAAACTGGTGACAAAAACTCGTTTTTTCAGAAAAACTTTTATCGGTAATACCTTAAACTCAGGTTTAACTGAAATTACCGAATCAGACAACTTTTGTAATCTAGCGCTTAATTACTCAGATTAGGTTCTTAATAAATTTGAAATAAGGTATGAATACAACAGAACACGGATCTGCTTTCAATACAACCAAACCAAACAAAAAATTCAGAAATTAAAGAATAAGAAAAATTAGGGTTTCTTTTGTAATCTGTTTATGTATTTGTGCTAGCTAATCTGCTCTTCTAATTCATTATAAGTGACATCAAAGTCTATAATTAGAGTAAAAG
>JAQFXL010000832.1:0-16080 GCA_034693445.1 Edwardzetes edwardsi | reverse complement strand
AATCATGAGATCAAAGAGTTTTTTGAACCTCTAATATCTTGGTCTGAATATTGACTAATTGACGAATCGATTTCAAGAGAAAACTGAGCAAACAATTCAGTAAAGATTGGGTAAAGAAATTAAATCTCATTAACAATGAATTGTTTGATTCAATAAAATAATTGTTTTATTTATTTTTCACATTTCTTCAGAGTTTAATCATTTGCTAAATGATTGTTAAAAAGTGGGCAAATGTTTGGCCGATTGTCTCGTCGATTATTGTTCAGTTCAGTGATGGTCAGGGAGGACATACATCAAATTGATTAACAATATCTGTGAGTGGTGATTTACCAGCCTGATAATCCCTAACGAGGTATAAAAACTGCGTGAAAAGCCTGTAATTGGTTTCTCACCTGAATATGCTATCGACCGGTGCGCTAGCAATCAGACCTAAAACTGACGGTGTGATTGGCATCTGTCCAGACTATTGACATTATTGACCAGAATTTTGTACTCTTAAGACATTTATTCATATTTTTATAGACATATAATTATATGTAATATAATGTTTGAGAAGCAGTCAAACGAGTGATTAGAGTCTAATGAAATTCAAAACTCTTTCTAAATAATAACTGTTATCTCAGGTAATAACGTATGAAATGTTATTCAAATAGTTATATGAATTCCAAAAATGTTCTAATTTTTTGCTGAAATTAATATAATTATAATATATTTTAATCTATTATTAACCGCATTATAGACGCAGTAATAGTCTTACGAAAATTGTTTTAAATGGTATTTTGAGGATTCAAATGAATAAATACAAAGAGGAGTGGAGTGAAGAACAAGGATGGGACGGCCGACCCCACAAGAAAAAAAGATAAAACTCATCACCAGATGTAATAAACAAATTATAAACTCTTTACGACTGATATTTTAGAAACCATTAGACCATTGCTTCGGAATTAAGATAATCAACAAAAATAAGAAAACAATAAAATAAATGATTATTTGCCGGTATTTTCATTGCAATCGATATTTAAATAGAAATGTCTGATAATTATATGATTGCAAACATTGGATCAAAAAGTTATTATTGAATTGAATTAAATTTATTCATTTTCTTAAAGTAATTATCCGATCATTAAATTCATGGCTAATATTATTCAACATTAAGACTATTGAAAAGAAGTATTTATTCTTTTGATGGCTGAAAAATATTTCTACAATGGGTTAGTTTTGACAGATTTATAGCGCAGTTAATATTATTTTATTGGCTTTTATTTCAATTTTTATTGATTGACATTCAAATCAAAAATAAAAAAAACATTTGAGTGAACAGGATATGAGGTTATATCAGTTGTCAGTAAGCGATCTTAATTTCATCAAGGGGATTTGAACAGGAAACATCATAAATTAATTCCTATTGAGTAATCTTGAAAATCAGTTATTTCAAACCCGGATTAATTTTTCAAAAATTAATCTATGAAACTCAAGGTCTATGAGATAAGTCTCATTTGACAGGATAATCGTGTTGATTGATCTTGAATATTTTGATGATAAATTTCCAATTAGAATTTGAATATGATGTGAAAAACAGATTCATCAAGGTGAATGAGAATTAAAATTAATACAGAAATTATCTACTTAAACATTTAGTTATCCATATGTGTTAGATATTTTAACCTTTCTTCAAAAAGTAAACTGAATCAGTTTAAAAATTACAGTTTGAATATAGAGCAATGATATCTGTAGCAATGTGAACTTGATCACATTTTAGTTTGTGAATGCAATTTTGTCAGAAAAATAAAATTCCATTATAGAAAACCACACCTGAATATCAATTGCAACCATAGACAAGGAATTCAGTGAAATCAAAATCAATTGAAGCAATACTTGTAATCTGACTGACATTTGCCGCATATTTTGGTATCAATTATCCAAATATTCAGTGATTAGATGTAATTTCAAGAGATAACTCACCTTTCAATCGAAGTCTAGTTTCTAAAGAGATATTTCAGTCTTTCGGCCAATAAATTGAAGGAATTATTTATTGAAAACAAATTGAAAGATAATTATTATTTCGAAATATATATGTAATGAAAACTCATAAAAATATAACTATTTTTAGAAAATAAAAGTATCAATGAATTTGAGAAATGATTTTTTAATTAGAAATTAATACAAAGTTTGTTTAAAAATAACATTTTATTTATTAGAGAATTACGAGAGAGAGAGAGAGAGAGAGAGAGAGAGAGAGAGAGAGAGAGAGAGAGAGAGAGAGAGAGACCGATGAAAAGAATTAATTAAAATCGAGACAAACATTTTTTAGGGGAAAATATTTTTTATTTATCCCATAATAATTGGTTTTGAATACTATTAATAGACAACTGTTTTCATAATTCATATGAGCAGAGAATAGAATCAAAATTACCTTTTCTTGAAAGTTATATAATAGAAAATAATAGAATATAATTTTCTGCTCGACTCTAATGAGGCTTTAATTTGATTTTTTAATGAGTTCTACAAAAGAGAGAGAAAAGTGAAGAATAAAAATCTGATGAAAAAACTTTTGGTTTTGTTTGAATGGAGAACAGAATAAAAAACATTTTATTAATACTGTTTGCAATTGTATTTAAAGTTTCGTTTCAAACCTTTTTCTTGGGTTTAATAAAAGACTTTTATTTTTAATCCAAAGTTCAGAAAAGTTTAACCAAATTCTTGATTCGCGAAAAAAGTATCAGAAAATTATAAATCAATTTCTAAGAAAACGATTGAAAACTCTGAAAAACTTTTGGTTAAATTCAAAAGTTTTGCCAAATTTAGTGGTTAGGTCTGAAAAAATGTTTTACAGTTAGAAGGAAACGCATGCGTGCCCTAAGAGCACAGCTCGAGAGCGCCGGCAGTCTTGAGGCCAGCCTATCCACAAATGTTTCCACTCATTTATAAAGTAAAGGCAATAGGAGTTTAATGACCAAAAAGTTGTTTTTAAAGACAAATATACATTCAATAGCTGTGTATATAAATTATATAAACTATATATAAAATTGTGAACACATTTCTTAAGGGCTTCGCATTTGGTATTCAAGTGAAGAGTCAATAGAGTAGTGAACACAGAATTGTGTGAATTGTGGGTTAAAAACGTCTTTTCATTTCAATAGAGAAAATTGCAATTAATATGAAACTCTTTTGACTGAAAAGTTTGAACAGAATAAGTGAACTGAACCTAACGATAAAGACTTGAAATGATAATTGTATAAAAAAGTAGTCTTGATTCTAGAACTACCTGTGCTCTAACGGTTTTGTGCACAGCATTCAAGAGGAGAGACCATTCAAGTACTGATTGACTCTACTATTCTTTTCTCACATGTGATGTGAGGTCTGATTCAAGTGTTTGGTGTCAGATATAAGAGTGGTATTCAAAGAGTGGTATTCACTGAAAATTGTTTGCTCTGTTCTCGAAGACAATCATAAGGGGAATGACTGTTTCGAAAGTATTTAAGGAATTTGAATGTTAATCGAAATGCGGAAGAATTGAACGCATGTTTTGCTGTAATAAATCAATTTTGTCGTCAATTATCTGCAAATATGTCTAAAAAGTGTTTTTATTGCAAATGACTAAAAATCTTCGATTTATTTGTCGAAAGTCTTACGAAAGAGTAAAGTGTTGTTCAGATAAAAGCAAACAAATTGTCAGACAATTAAAGTAAAACTCTATTTTCAAACTTAATTTTTGAATATTTAATAAGAAATAAAAGTTTTGAATAAATTATTTTCTTATCAAAAGTTGAAATATTAATATATAATAATAATATTATTTCTAAGAAGTGAACAAGGAAACTTGAAATAAAAATGATTTCAATAATAAGTATAAACCAGTCGACACCTAATCCGATAAAACAGCAAAAAATTGCCGAAAATGTGGTCAGAATCGCGGAAGAATCGGATGAAAAACAAGGAGAGAGTACTTATATTAATAATAACTCGAAAAATGCAAAAAATGTTGTAAAAGTGAATAACTGCTGCAAAACTGTTCCTGTTATTAATCCTAATCAACATAATGAGCCAAACCAAGCTAATAGAGTGAATCACGAAAACGTGCATGCTCCATCAATTAGCAATGATGAATATGACGTGGATGAGGGCTTTAATGAAGACTCATCATCGTCAATTACAAGTGGCAACAATTCTATTGTCTCAAACATAACCTCAACTATTAATATATCGACCACTTCCTCGCCAACAGCGCCGGTATCGCCAAAGACACCGAACCTGAAGGACATTCAAAAATTACTAACAATCAGCGGACCCAACGGTTCTGTTCGCGGGAAACGAAATACAGTCCGGAGTCGTATCCAAAGCTATAAGGATTTGATTAAATTAGCGGTAAATTCATTCAACAATTTCTTTATCTCTCGAGAAATCACTCAATTATTTTCTCAAAACAAGACATAATTGAGTTTTGATTCGACGCTTAACTTTTCATTTCTATTGAGAAAAGTCTTCACTTACTAGAATAAGTCCTCATTAACCTAGTTGATAAAAGTTTTCATTCTTTGAGAAAAAGTAATTATAAATTGTTTTCATTGAATATAATTTTTCAAATCATCGGTATTTTCATTAGTCTTTGTGTGTGTGTGTGTGTGTGTGTGTGTGTGTGTGTGTGTGTGTGTGTGTGTGTGAGAGAGAGAGAGAGAGAGAGAGAGAGAGAGAGAGCCTATTGTATGGATATTATTTTTATTGCATTTCTTGCAATAGTAGTCCAGAATATAAGTAATGATAAATGTTTAGAAAACAAATTAATTTTCTATAAATATTCCCCAGAATAGGTTAAAAGGGATTTTTTTAGAGGAAAAAATTTCCTATGCATTGAAATGATAATAAATTATCGATAAAAAAATTGCAAAAAATAGACAATTGAATGAAATCACAATTAATTATCAATGAATGTAAACTATTAAAAGAGGCCCCGAAACGCCTGTGCTTGAAATTGAGATTTAGATAGAGATATGCTTGCACAAGAAGCTATTTCATGATCGAAATTAAATATTTCCTAAAGTTATTCAAACCCATACCATGGTGATTAAATATAGTAAACGAGCAGAACTGCACGATCATTGGTTTGATAATTAGCAAGAATTCAATAAACTCTTGATTAGTGTATAAGAAAAACATTTATCAATGACTCTAATCATAAGTCTTAATACAAAAATATCTATTCATTACATAAATCAGTGGAAAGACTTGTTATTAATCTATTGAATGAAAGTTATTATCGAAATATATTCTTGTTATCAATCAGTTGGAGACAATAAACACTCAATTTTGACATTTAAGGTAAAAATATTGATGTCTTTGACGTTTTGAAGTCAAGTGTTTTGAAATTTTCATATCAATTACTAAAACTAATTAATTCAAAACCAATCAAAACAACTAAACATAAGATTTAATCAATTTTGAAAAATTACGAAATTATTCCAAATTTGAGAGCAAATATAAGACCAAGGTGGTCAGAATTATCAGATTTTACCCTTTGGCTGTCATAATGTTCAGCACATCCATCAAATTCTGAGTTAATTATCAATTTTCCCATTCAATCAATTGGTTTGATTTATCGTAAATTATGACAAAAATATCCTAATTAGGACTCGAATACCAAATCTCCTAATTATGAGCTCAGAATTAATATGGAATAACCAGTAATTCAATCCGAAAATGAGAAAGATCAATTTAAAGGATTAGATAAGAAAAGGTAGTTTTGAGTGACAGATGAAGTAATAAATCTAATTTGAAGGGAAAAAAGCTAATAATTTGAGGACAACTCTGATATAATTTGAGTCAAAATACCGAAACAATAATAAAATAATTCAATTAATGACAATATTTTGGGAGAAAAAATGATTAATTATTTCTTAAGCGAAGAAAAACATTCAATATTGCAATCAAACCAATATTTTTTTCGTTGGTTTTAATCCAATTATTTTGTCGATACCTTAACTTCTGATGAAATCATAATTTTTTCTCTACTTATCTGCCATTTAATATGATTTTTAATTTCATTTGTTTCCAAAAAATCTTTGAAAATTAATATTTTCGTCTTTAAAATCAACTTTTGTTGAAATAAATTCACATCCGTTTCATTAAATGCCATTCAAATGATGAGATAATTGTCTTACAATTGAAACATTAACTTCTAAACTATGGATAAATTGTTTTTTAGTTTTGATTTCAACAACAAATCAGTCAATAAAACCATAAAAATTCCAATCGTTTTAGGAAATTGTGAACAGGAATGCTCTGCGCTAATGAATGGGTCATTTTTAAAAGAATTTCGAACTGGTTTTAAACTATTCATGCTCATATTTGAACATGGTCCTGCTTTAAAATTTATAATTTATAACTATAACCATAATAAGACATTAAATAAATTTTCATTGAAAGCCAAAAGACATAAATATTTGATAAATAAAATAATTGTCAAATCAGTAAAATTGATGGGAACTGTCACCTGCTCTGCTCAGGACTAACCCCAGGTAATGAATTTGAGGAAAAACAAAACAATTTTCCGCTATGGAAGAGAAATGTCAACTCATGTCAAGTCATAACTATTTATAACATAAATAATAGCAATAAATAACAGAATTTCTGATTAAAAATTATTTGTCAAATAATTGCCTTCAAGTAGTGGAAGGCATTCCCCTTTGGACCGACTGTCGGAATGTTTGATTTGCATAAATAGGCGAATAAATCATAATTTTTGTAGTGTTTGACAAATATTTGAATACATTTTCTGCCTTAACCTGAGGTCAGGCCATAAAAGTATTTTCTGACAAATCTATTAAACGGATTTCACAATAATTTTATTGACTGTTATGTCAATTAGGGGTCGGACTCAATAAACATGACATTCATATGAATGAGCAAAAAACAAATTTACCTGTAATTGAATTACTATTTATATACCCTTTGAAATCCCAATTGAAAAGGATGTGAAAAAGGGTTTTTCGTAAATGAATATCATTTGAAAGGATCTTCAAAACAAAGAAGAGAATGCTTTTGAAAATTGTTTCAAATATTTTTTCTTTACATTCCTTAGAATACATCGAAAGCAGACTTACAGAGGAATTATGAGAAAGAAGAACAAAATCTTTGCGTTCTTTACACGACTTCAATGGGTATTATTCAACAAATGACTTGTTTTTTTGAAAACCAATTAATCAAATATGTGTTTGAATTTGATTTTTCAGGAATTATTCGCAATACATATGAAAATTGCCGGAAATTAAAGTATGTATTCAGTTATTGGCAGACATTTGCCTCAAAAATGTTTGATTTTATTCATAATTGGTTTCACTTTCAGATCAATTCTCGTTCAAAATCTGATTAATTTTGATGAAAGAGATATTTATATTAATCCTAATTTCAAAACGGAATTAATCGAAAGGACAAACGGCTCGTTTGACGTGCCGGCCCTCTTCGTTAATGGCAAGAGCATTGGCGTAAGTATTCTTGCAATTAATATTGTTTTATTTGTGATTATTATCTTAAAATTTCCGTAATATTCACGCATTAATTGGACTGAAAATCGTTGAAAAAGTTGTGTAAAAGTTCAAAAAGTTCAGCAAAATTAGTAAGGAATTCAAGATTTGAAATTCGCAGGTTTATATATCAAGCATTTATTTCTTCACTTCCTATCCATTCAAATATCAATCAAATAAATTGAGAAAATTTTAATGAATTTCTCATTATTTCAAAAGAAAATTTTTGATCGAAAAAAGTTGATTTTGAGTGAAAAACTTTAACCATTTGATTGATTCGTGCAATAAATTTGAACACAAATTGTAATTAAATATTCAGAAAGTATTTTAATTGAAATATTTTTTTCAAAACCAAACTCTTCTGGTTTTGCATAAATGAAAATCAGACTTAATTATTGAGAGCTTTTTTGTGTTTTCTTCCTACTCCCTGTCCCGACATCTCCCTCCCTCCTTCACCTGACTATGCCCTCCCCTCCCTCTCCTGACGGCTATTCCTATACATAATCTTTTCATAGCACTTTCGGAAAGCCATAACTCAAATGATATTAAAATTCAGCTGTAATTTAATGTTTCAATCCTTTGGCTCCGCTCTCATCCATTCGGGAGAGTGAGCACAGGTTGAGCACAGGTCTCGTCGGTTCACTCAATACGTGATTAAACCCATTCCTTATTCCGCATTCTTTTACTCTAATATGTTTCCAATTCATATGAAAAACATTTAATAATTGAATTAATTTCTTCTCAAATAACTTATGACTTATTTGTCTCACAAAAGAAAATATTTTAATATCGCATTAGAAATGACTCAATGAATGAATTATTATTAAAATTTGTATTCAGTTTAACAGTAAATTCAATTCATAAACGAGTAAAACATTAATTCAAATATTAAATGAATTTGTGTTTTGAATAACTTTTCTTTCGGAGCGAAACACATAAAAGTGAACCGAAAAAAATGTTTTACAGGAAAAAAATTAATTCAAAAGATTTTTAAAAGTCTTCTTACAACTTATACCTGGGATCAGCAAGCTTATGACACTTCAGAGAGAAGGGAGGGTATTTGTCTGAATATATTTTCCAAAGTGTGAATCTTCAAGGGGGAGTTATCGGATCAAAAATCAGAGGGTTTTAGTCTGACCACCCTTGCTGATCCTTCATTTATGTATAAAAACACTTAGGATTTGAAGTTCAGAAGTACGCAAAAAATGCCTTGAATTTTGATTTAAGGCTTAATAATAATTCATAACTTTTTTCTTTCAATAATAACTAATTTTTTATTACTTATGATTTACTAAAGATTTTTCTGTTGAGTTCTCTCTAATAAAACTGTGAACTCATTATATGAGAGACGAAAAAAAGTTTATTACAAATTGACCTCAAATTATATCAGCGAAAAATTGACACCAATTTATGTCAGCTTTGCTTCAAATGTGTTAATACCGTTGGTATCAAAAATTTTTATGATTTATGTGAGATAAGCAAGAGGTCAGTCAGTGGTGGGCAAGAGAATGGATGCCCAGGCAATCTAGCTAGGAAATTCGTTAATTTCCAGTTTGAAATCGTGACCTGGTGCATTAAAATATGAAAGTATACTGGGTGGTCTTAAAGAATAGAAAGAATGGTCGTGTTCTTGCTCACAATTGAGTTTTTAAATTATTCTATGATTAATCTGGGAAAGTTCTAAATTTAAAAAGATGATTGATCAAGTGGGAATCACATAAACAATTGAGCATGAACAATTATGATCAATTTGAATAATTAAATTTTCTTCATCTTACTTAAACAAAAACTAGAACCTGGATGCGCTGGAAAAGCTCAACGAATGCGGACAACTGAGCGGAATATTGGCTAACTTCAAGCTCGAGTCAAATTCTGGGAAAGTGTGTGAGTGTTGTGGGGGCACCAAGTTCATTCCCTGTCAGACGTGCAACGGATCCACTAAATCACAAATACATCACTTTGTGTCCGATTCCATATCACTTAAGTGTTCCCAATGCAGACGAACCGGACTACAGAAGTGTCCCAAATGTTACACCAATTCAGCCCAGAATAACATCAATAAAAACACTGATAATTGTAAGGAAAGTCGACTCAAATGAAAATTACATTTAATTAATTTTAAGCAAAATTATTATTATTTTTCTAAAAAAATTTTAATTTTGATAAACTTGTAAAATACGTAACTCTTTGAACAGACAACTAATGAATATTCTGTGTGTAATGTAATTAAATAATTTTTATCACCACTTCCTGTGCTATTTCAGTGCTTCCCATAAGTTTATATAAACGAGAGTTCATTAAAAATTAAATGATTTCCTAAAATAGAGTTCACATTAATTGAGATAAAAAGTGTTGCAATTTGTCGATAAGAAAGGCATTAAAATTAATATTCAATCGATTTTTAACCACTTTATTCACTCAATTTTCTTATCTATCAAAATAAAAGCGTTTTATATTTGTTTGCATAAAATTAGTCCACATTTGATAAGAAATGCCCAAAATATGATGGATTCGGTTGAAATTTAAACTGATATTAAGTCCAAAATTAATGTTTTGCTCATTTGATTTGATAACTGAATTTAAAAAATCAAATCATCCCTCGAGTGGTGAAGGGTTTGATGACTCGATGACTTGAATTTTTGGGTCATTTACTCATTTTTTTCGGCCAATTATTGGCAACGAATTATTTGATTAAATAATTTCAATGAATAAAAGTGTCGAAAATTATTTCTAAATATAATTAAAATTTTGCAAAAAATGTTTTTCACATTACTTTTCAATTGTAATCACAAATAGAGTTGAGAAATGAAGAGCAAAAACAAATTGAATTGTATCAGAATCTTGAACTTTTTCAGTTCAAAGAGTATTTTCTTTTCTCAGACGAAATCAATTTAAAATTTCAATGGATTTTTCAAAATTCAGTTTCGATTGGATTTAACTTTTTTTTCAATCAAAAGAAATAAGTTTTGTATGAATTATATGTGAAAAAGAGTCTATAATCAGGTCATAAGAATAAGTTGTTTACACCTGTAGTGGAATACCTATTGGAAAGGCCTATAAAAACCAGTGCTGAGATTTTTTAGAAGCAAACAAAATATAAAATTTTAATCATCGGGTCATCAAAATTATAAGTTGTGTCGAAAAGAAGCAGATATTTAGGACAAAAACATTGGATTTCAATCAATAATAATTCAAAAAACTTCGTGGATATAAATAGTGAAGTGAAGTGATTAATGAAATTTCAATAATTGACTTAACTTTTGATATGAAGTGCAGAGAAGTCACGACTTTTATAGAGCTGAAAATACAGTCGATTAGCGATTAAATTAACTGAGTTTTCAATTATTCATAATTTAATCTATTTTTGAGAAAATTATTAAAACTTTATATCAAACGAAATGTCTTTAAAATAACAAAATGTCCACAAATTTGTACTATTTTTACCTTTATATCAACATTTTGTGGGAATTTTGCGAAATTTTCAGTGAAAGATAGAAAGAAAGAAAGAAAGAAAGAGAGAGGGAGGGAGGGAGAGAGAGAGAGAGAGAGAGAGAGAGAGAGAGAGAGAGAGAGAGAGAGAGAGATCGCAATCTAAGGTAATCTCGATTTTCTCGATAAACATTTACTTTATATAACTATCGCACCGTTACCTCAAATGAACAATACTTGAAATACCTGTCTATAAATTTAGAGGAAAACTGGGCTCAAAATAAATAATTAATGGTCAGCACCGAAGACAAGGTATTCATTCATCATTTTCTAGTCTATCATTTGCTGTCAATAGAAGTGAAGGACCGAAAAGTCAGGTCACGATTCAAATTGTTTGGAAGCAAAAAATATTTTGTAGTTTTTTGTTTGACTTAGTTTTTAGTCTTAATTTTTTCTGTTTAAAGACATTGAGAAGAGGAGGGCATCGATGGGACAGAATAGCAATTATGTACGGATTCGAAAATTATGCGCTCCGTATGTGAGCGCATACCTGAGAAGCACTTCTTAAGGTATTTCCGCTAAAAATTCTGAACCAAATTATTAAATAAGTTTCAAAATTCAAAATATTTTTTATTTTTTTTCTCAAATTAGAGCTGAATTTTGAGCAAAATTATGAGAAAATCTCTTATTTTTGAATTAGATTTAGATTTTGTCATTTGAAAAGTGATGTAATTATCAACTGATTTATTAGACTTTAATAGGTTTGTGGGAAAAAAGAGTTTTTCTCTCAATATATCAAATATTAACTCAAATTTAATATAATTTAGAAAAAATCTGAATTAAAATTTGATTTTCATTTCAAGATTTTTTTTTCTTTCAAAATCATTTGACGAAAATATGAATTGAATTGAATATAACAATCACATTGTGTCCTGAATTGCCTTGGTGCTAGGCAAGATAAACACTGAATGATCTCCTGGAAAGACATAAGCAATTGTAGTGATCATTAAGACTTTTAATTGAAAATAAAATGATTATGTTATTAATATATACAGTCAATAAAGAGTGCCTTTGACACTTCCCAGAATAACTTTAAATAAAGTGACATGCTTATTCGTATGCCAACCTTCCATTTATCTCTGAGAGGACATTTATTTTCAGTCAAATACATGTCATCGTATTCACAGTGAAATTCAATGATATCATCTTCAAAGTGAACACTTGTGAAGGGGTTGAGTTTCATGGGCACCGGTAGAGCAGGAAAATCACAGAATATCATGACAATAGTTTCATCCAAATAGAAAGTAACCTAGTAAAATAGAGAGGAAATACTTTCAGAAAACTAAATGCTTGGCTTTGATAATGATTCGGGTGTTTACAGAAAACATTTAATTTAATTTAATTAAATATTTCAAGATTAAATTCATGAAATCTCTCTCTCTCTCTCTCTCTCTCTCTCTCTCTCTCTCTCTCTCTCTCTGTTCAGTTTTGGTTGAATAGTTAAATTTAAAACTATAATTGAATTTTTGCGTTTATTGTCACATGAATTGGCGCAAGGTCTATTTACAAATTGAGATGTTATCGAGATTTATTTGTTCAGGCTCATTGTGGCAAACATATCATTATCATCTAATTCTGAGCACATTTATTGTTAAGACTCCAGAAATGTATTCAAATTTAATGAATAAATCAGATTTAGTGAACTTATTAATTATAATTACATTAATTGAACCCATTGTTAGTGAGTGTGGATTACCAGCCATTCCTACAAATGCCAAAATCGATTCATTTGAGTAATATTTCCATTAAAGGGTAATCAAAATCTCCTTTGAAATTAATTGAAATTCAATTTTCAGATTTATTTACTCAGAAGACACACAAATTGAATATTACTGTGAATTATCAGAACTGGTTTTATTGAATGGAAGGACCAGAGTATGTAAAAATGGACAGTGGGTTGGATCCATTCCCTTCTGTGGTAATTTGAGTAATCAATTCTAGTATCAGTTAATCTTTAATAAGATAACTGGTTTAGATTATAGAAGTTTACATGTTTAATAATATAATTATATAGTAATTGTTTCGCTTATTTCCTTGGCGATTAAAGCCGAAGAACTTGGTGAAAATTCTATCGACAGAATTCAAATGACTGATAGTAGGGGTAAACAAGAAAACAACACAAAACCTATCAAAAGCGTTGACAGAAAAGCATTTTTCGGTGACTTTGAGAAAGGGGAGTGCATTAAAAGTAGAGGCTCCTCATTGAAGCCAGTCACTTTTCTACTAACTTTGAACCGCCAATATTGGCACCTTTCTTATTTCGAAGTGGTTTTCCACACGGGAAAAGCCATTAACTCGAGCGACATATTGCTTGAAAGCCTACTCAACCCAAAGCGTGTCTGTACTGCATCGGTGGCACAGCCAGCGGTCGCGCCCTCATATCTATTAAGACTCAAAATTATGTGCGATTTTGTGTCCAATACTGACGACGAAACGGAAAACGATTACTATTCCGAAGACATGACTCAAAACATAACTCTTAAGTAATATTACTTTTGATGTCTTGTTATCAGAGAAACTGATTTGTCGTTCAATAGAATGGATTCTAATTCGATATCGATTTGTGAAATGAGATTATTTTACCTCAAATTCATTTCTCCACACCGTTGTGGTTCTCCGGACACACCATTGCACTCTAGTATAGACCTGATTGAGTTCGGCAGCAAATATGGAGCGACGCCTAACTATCGCTTCACTTGTGATCAAAATTTTCAATTAGTCGGTAATCAAGATGTCAGGTGTGGTGTCAATAACTATTGGTTGGATGAGTTTCCCGCTTGTGTGCCCAAAGTCAAATGTCCAGTGCCTCCTCAAGCTCCTTTTATTGAACTAGTAACGATCAGGGCCATTTATGTTGATTTTTATACATTTGATGGAAAGAATACCGCAATCCCAGGCTCTCAAATAATTTACACCTGCGATGACTCCCAAAACTCGAGCAAAGTTATGATTGGAGATTCCGTCAGAGTTTGCACTGAAACTGGTCAATGGTCTGGTATACATCCCTATTGCCTAGGTAAATTGACCAAATTAAATTGTCCTCTTCTCTAATTAACTAACCATAACATTGATTTGAAAGACTTGTCAGAACTAAAAGCCGAAAAATATTCTGAGATTTTTGACAAACAAATTATGAACGAAACAAATGCGGAAATTCAGTAAATTTCACATTTGTTTGAAAATCAAATCACTTTTTATTACAAATTTTTAACCAAAGCTTCCAAAAGGAGAGCACAGACTGTGGACTGCCAGCAATGCCAATGTATGCGAAGCCTTCGCCCTCGCGATACACATCAGAAGATTTTCGCACTCATTACCCGAATGGCACTAAAATTCAATTGCGTTGCGAATCAGCCTTTCATTACATGTATACACTAACCAAGGCAAGAAAGTGTATCGACAGAAAGTGGACGGGTAGTTCTGGAAGGTGTGGTCAGTAAATTATACACTATCTTCAATTTAACCTGATCTTATACACTTTATTCTGTTTTGTGCTATGTTTTATCGATTCATTTTCACTGTAGAAATAAACCATGGTGGTATTGTTGAGCTGTCTAGTATCTTGGTGAGTAACCATAGCACAGTGATCAGCATATGGCCCCGACCAGAGCGTAATCAAACCAATGCAACCGAAAATAATAATGTTTACTTTGAAAATGCATTCGGCGATTTGGACGACAGTTGTGGCGCTCCTTTCAATGTGTCTGACAAACAGGAAATCATACTAAAACTGAACGACACTCAACCCATCTCCTCATTCATGATTCAAATTAAACCAGGAGGAATATATGGTGGCTTTTCTAGCTATGGCGCCACAAAAAATGTTAGCAAAAGTCCATTAGTGGCCGGAGTAGGCCGTGCCCTTTGTAGCGCCGACAAAATATATGACTACCCGCCTCATTCAACGCACATATACTTCATTTGTGACGATGACCTGAGTGGCGACTATTCCCTTTCGGTTGGTTTCGACGAAATTGCTGTTTTCGTTCACCCTGATCAATTTGACGCCAAGTTTGACCCCAAAAATGTCAGTCTCTGTTCACTTACTTTATTTCATTCGTCACAAAACTGTGGAATACCTGACAGACCTCTGAATAGTTTTCTAAGAATTGATAACCAAATCGCTTACTATTGGTGTGAACAAGGATTCGAACTAATTGGTCAGTTTAAACAATATCTAGGTAAATTAAACAACCATATTAATTAATATACTGTGATTAGGTCCGAGTGAAGTCATGTGTCTCCCAAATGGTAAATGGGGTGAAGAGTTTCCAATCTGTAAAATCAAACTCGACTTATGTCCGACAATTGCGAACAGTTTTGGCGTTTTATGTCAGTTCACAAATACGGCGAATAACAGTCGTATAGTAATGGGAACTCTCATCAATTGCCAGTGCGCTCCAACGTTACCAGGGTTAGAAGGCAGACCACTACTGATTGGTTCGCGAACAAGAATATGTATGAGTAGCGGTCAGTGGAGTGGTTCCAAACCTTTTTGTATTGATTCGAGTAAATATCAGGCGAATAGTATGGAGTCATTTGCGTTGTCCACAAAAGCCTTGGTCATCATAACTGTTGTCTCAATTTCTACAATAGTAGTCATTCTGTTCATAGTTTTGATAGTTTGCTGTCATTTAACTCAAAAGTGTTATCACTTCTGTTCTCAATGTCTTAAAAGACATTCAACTGAAGACAAGTCTGACGTCAATCCAAATGGGATTTGTGTCAGATCTGAATCACGAGTAGATATCAATGAAATCAACGAAACACTCAATAAATTAGCGAATTTTAGCCCAAAACGCCATCAAACAAATGTTCATGTTCAATTTTCAAATAGCCACTAATAAAATATTTGTTTTTCTTTTATTACTAAAATTGAATTTTATGTAAAATTGATGAATATTTGAATAAATAATTTTAAAGAAGCAAGGTTAATTGTATTTTAATCCTATCGCTTCATCCCGAGAAGTGAGTGGTTTTGTCAAAAATCGCTGTAAATTTGTTGATGTCATCCACTCAGACAGGCATTATGTAGTGAGGGGTCTACCCAACTGTCCCTTCGAAGGCGGTGTCT
>JAQFXL010000831.1:0-16088 GCA_034693445.1 Edwardzetes edwardsi | reverse complement strand
ATATTTTTCCAATGAATTCGATAACAAAACATATGAAAAGTCTTATGATTTTCAGACCAAAATCAGTCAACAAATAAAAAGATAAAAATTCAAATAAAACTGAATGTCATTCCAATACATATGTATTTATTGAAGAGATTTTACATTTAAAATATTTTGAATTGACTCGTATCGCAAACTATAGTAAAGTTGTGTTAAACACCAGTCCTTACGTGAATTGCAACGTTTTTTGCAAATATTATTGCATTCAATATAAAAACTTTAAACTCTATTACATCACAAACTGCTCATCAGTTTCCGCAGTTTGAAGAGTGCATCGATTGGTCTGTTTATAAGAAAAATAATACTGAAATGAGGCTAAAATTAGACCTGGATTATATGCTTAATCATTTGATTAAATTTCAATAAATTGTTTTTGATTTGATTGTAATTTTTTCAAATATGAATCAAATGAACGCAGAGTTTATTAGTTTTGTTGTGTTTGTCATCGATTTAGTGACAAATGTCTTAACGGAATGACGAGAATATGTTGAGAATCTGGTGTTTGTTAGTCAACTGTGCGCTTGCGTTCACTCTCGGAGTACTGTTCCCAGTAGTGAGTGCTTCGAAATGCTTTTGTGCAATAGATGTGCCGTTCGAGTAATGGCAACACTGGTTAGACTGCAAAAGATTATTCTGTTCACACAGTTTGACATTTTTCGGTTCTTAGAAACTAATGAAAAACCATTTTTACAAAAATGCAATCAATTTATTGTCCGAAACACCAAAACGTAATTAGCTTTTCGTAGGCTTTACGTCCGGTTTATTATCAGTTTATGATTCTCTCCAATCGGTTCCGTTATTAAGTGTTAAACAATTGGGAAACTCATACACAAGTGTCTCAACAAAAATCATAATTTTATTATTATTTCAATTATAAACCATTGATTGGTTGCATAGCAAAGCAATATTTGCTATCAAATTATATAAACTAATAAAATAGTGGTTCAGATAAATAAATACTTTTTAAACAAATGAATGCATCGAAAAAAGCTTATTATTCTGTGCTATGAATGCGTAGAAACTGTTTTCTCTTATTGAGTGATATAAACAAAACACTGGATTTTTAATCGATTCAAATCATGGCTACATCACAATCATCACATCCATCTAATCCAGTTCAAGATATTCAAGTTTCTCCGCCGTCAACCACACATTCGTCGGGCGTGTCCAGCACCAACACTTCCAGTGGCAGTAATGTCGATATGAGAGTGTCGTCTCTTCGAAAGTCTTCGCACTTACACTCGTCATCTTCTTCGTCGTCATCGTCGACATCATCGGTATTCAGTGGCCATCAGTGGTCGCGTCAGTCCAGTGTCGACGAAGGAGTTTTCCACTCGAGTTGTAACTCTCCAGCAAAGTCTATACCTAACAGTCCGATAGGACCTAAGTTTAAATTAATACATGAGGGGGATATACATCTCTGTAGACTCAACCACCAGAGAACAGTTATCAGTAAAATATTGAGTTCCAAATTCCTTAGAAGATGGGAAAACCATCGCTTATACCTGACATCAGTAAACATCGCATCCAAAACAGTAAGTCTTCTCTCATGACTTGAAAACAATTCTAAGGAATCCAATAAATAATTGAATGAAAGGATACTTCGAATGTATTTCAATCGTTAGGCAATAGTTTCCACAAATGTTTCATCAATTTATTGAAAGTTCTTTGAAAAGAATCAATATTTTGTCGATTATTTCAACATTTGTGGACATTTCGGACATTAAATGTAATGAACGAGTCGTTGACTGAATTCGCACTCAATAATCGATGAATTATTGCTCGGAGTAAACCTAATATTAATATTGATTAACAATAAACATATAATATTAGGTTTTCTCGTTTCTCATTACAATTCAATACATTAGCCATTGACTCGAAATATACGATAATTTTCATAAATAAATTTTCTTTGATTTTGTTCGTAAAAGAGTGAGAAATACATTTATCAAATGTCATTTGCCTTACAAATTGTCAAAGTATCAAATTGACAGAAATAGGAGTCAACCAGAAATTAAATCCAAGAAGGGGTCAGAATTTAAAATAAGTTATCTAAATAATTACATGATATTTTCCAACAAGGATTGCAGGCAATCCAATAAAACCATTAACCCCACTAACATTTACTAGAGTTCATATCGAAGAAACCATATACTCCACCATGGCTTCGGTTAATGGTGTTAAAAAATGATCTGAACCGTACATTAAATGCATCAATATTTGAATAGAGCTGGTCCAGTGACCAATTTGACCAAAGAATTACCATAGATTATAGCCAAACATTTGCATGTATATTGCGAACCCCCAGAAATAAATGCAATCATAATCTGATGACTTGAATGTAATTCATTTCTCAAAATTTTGTTTTCAAAAACATATTCGTGTGATTCATGTGATTCTGGGAACTATTTTCAAATGCAATCTTCAATATTTATAACATTTATTAATTGACTGATTGAGTCATCAAATGTATTGAGACGTGAGTTCAACACTTGATGTTTGATTAATTCATTGCAGTAATTATGAGCGCAAACTATTGCAGAAGTGGAAGAAAAATAATCAATTTTTCGATTGTTCACACTTGAGCTAAATTGTGCATGCTGTATCATCAGTTGTATCACTAGACAACTGATCACAATTACCAGAACATTTGCATTTTGAAAAACATATATTTTTGTGATTTGTCTGTAGGTTGTGAGCAAATGTCACATTAGGAGTGTGTGAATCAATATTGCAACCACTGAGCGATGAATTTTCAAATGTCTGCCCAAAAGCCCAGAATTTTTGTCAAATAATAACACTTAAGCAGTCATTTAAAGGCATTTTCACACAAAATAATTGCTTTTCTTCGTCAGTATTATTCAAATTACAAACATTGAGTCATTGATGTCTTCATAAACTAAATTGCATTGAATTCCAGACAAATAATACGGAATTCGAGAGAGAGAGAGAGAGAGAGAGAGAGAGAGAGAGAGAGAGAAAGAGAGAGAGAGAGAGAGAGATTCTTTGGAGAAAAATTTACAGAAAATGATAGTTTAGTTTGAATTTTCTTTGTATGAATGTGTGATCGCAAGCGATGCATACATTGGACGTCATTGGCTGTCATTCCGTTTTTTGTATCTGAGCTCCAGAGGAGGGAAAGCCTTGCATTAGAAAAATTGGCAATAATTGCATTTCTCGTCAAATGGAATATTAATTAGTATTTTAACCAAAGAAAAGAAGATTGAAATTCTTGTTTTATAAGTTTCAATGATTGTGAGGTACAATCCGACCTTCACAGCACTGGTGGTGACGTCAATCGCCTGCATAACGAGAGTGTTATATGCGATGCTTTACCACGACTTGTGACTCCTCTAAATTTCAGACAAAACCTATTGACTAAAAGCGCGAATTTTTATTTGTTTAATAAAAAGATTGATTCTAATGAACGCGATTTAAAACACGTAGCGATGGTTTAGTTGCTAGAGTATAGCATTGGTGTAAAGTAGGTCACTCTTCCAGCAACTAACTATCCTTTAAAGTGCACTTCGATGACGTTCGCCAATACGTCATACGAACCAAGAATTATGAACAGATCCGACTCGAAATATCAAGAGTTCAATACACTCATGGATTGTATGCAAGGGATGACAGAGTTTGCAAACAATTCGCCATCGAATGCTAGGCATACATAACAAGGAAATGGGGTCAACACCAGACCAATCTCTCTCTCTCTCTCTCTCTCTCTCTCTCAGTCTCTCTCAGTCTCTCTCTCTCTCTCAGTCTCTCTTTCTCTTTCTCTCTCTCTCAGTGTCTCTCTCTCTCTCAGTCTCTCTCTTTCTCTCTCTCAGTCTCTCTTTCTCTCTCTCTGTCTCTCTATTTCTTTCTCTCTCTCAGTCTCTCTCTCTTTCTCTCTCTCTCTCTCTTCGGTTATTGTATTAACATTTTTGTTGCAATTCTCTAATTACGTCAATCATATAAAGTCGTCAAATATTGTAAATTATTTGATTCCTGAAAAATACCTAACACCAGGTTTTAATGCTTTCAAATAAATTTAATGCAAATAATTGTTTATTTGTGGCGTAAATTATTAGAGCAGATATTAAGACAATATAATTAAATGGCATAAAAGACAAACACTTTGCAAATCTAATATTTTATTGAATCGCACAATAAATCAGTTTATAATACAATCATTTTTATGGTTTAAATCATATTTTAGTCGTCTATTAATTTGATTGAAAACATTAAACTTCGAAAGTAATAGCAGTTATATAAGGAGTGAATCTCTACTCAGTTATCATTGTTTTATGAGTTCTAATCCTTTATTGCTCTCATAAAAGGTATGCGCAAACCATACAATAACTTCTTCATACAGTTCTCAGTTCTGCATTTAAACCCAGAGAATTGCGCTTAGAGTTGCTAGATGAATGACTTTCTTTACAAAAACCAGATTTTCTTTAATCACATGTCACCTCAAAAGCTAGTTTAGGGACCCTGCTCAAAATAGTCTCACAACTTGAACGTTTTCATTATGAATAAATAAAAGATGATTTCAGAAATTTGAGTGAAATATTCATCCAAATAAATAGTTTCTTGGTTCGTGCATCGATGCCGTTATATAAACAATATATATATATATAGTGGTTGTAGATGGATGATAAATTTGTATCAATATCATTTAAAACCTTATTGTATTTATTCAATGATATTCAAAGCCACAAATGAATTACCTTATCATTCGCTGAAATGATTAATCATTAAAAAAGCTGAAATATTTTTGCTTTATTAGAGAAATGCAAAAGTGAAACAAATAATTCGATTAACCTGGTTGCTTTTTATTTATCATTCAATCTATTTTGATAATAATGTGTTCGGATTTTTAATGGCATTTCTTTGTTATAATTTTTAATTCATGAGTTTTACCTAATATTTCACTCCAGTAATCAAATTTCAGTTGTGATAAGTATAGCGTAGAATTGAATTTATTAGCCAGCAACTAATTTTACACAAAACAATATAAATTCATCAGAATATCAGAAGGTATATAATTATGGGAAAGCAGTGATACCCAAGGTACCCGACCTCAAGGGGGGAGGAGAGTCCAGCCAAAAAATTTTAAGGACCTTTTTTTGTTAATTTTTTCAAAAATTTTCAATTTTTCTCCCAAAACCTCCACAAAGTCAGTGTCTGTCCTTAGGCTAATGTATACGGAAATCCTCGGCTCAAGGGGGGCTCCAATCTTCGAAAAATCTAGGGGGTGTCTCAAGCCTAAAAATCAGGGGGTATTTGGGCTATACGCTCCTTCGGCATCACTGATGGGAGAGGGTTAGATTTTGCACTCAGAAATTTGAAAACTTTGCTGTAAAACTTACAATGTATTGTACATGTAAATCTTCCTGGTAAGTTTCAACATCAAATTCAAAAGAATCTTGAAATTTTGTTTTCTCATGAGCCGCATGAGAGATGAATTTTCCTTATAATCAACATTTGTTTCCTATATAATCAGAGCTATGTTTAGACCACTGTAATAGAAAAGTGTAGTAAAACTACTCCTTTATAATCAACAATAAATTTGACTCAAAATTCACTCAAATCTCTTAAATATTGGAAAATAACTGATTATTTACAATAAATATCAGTATTTGATTTAAAATATAATGTCATTTAAATGATAAACCTTTTATTTGAATATGTTTTCAATACAATCTCCTTTATAATCAACATTCCTCTATAATAAACAGATTGTTCAAACCAATCGTCTTCATTATAATGACACTCCAGTGTATTTGTAATATCTCATTACAAGCATTCATATTATTTGCGTCTTTCATATTAAAGCATTTACGAGCCATTAAACCCAACAAATTACCAAGTTTAATTTTATTTATTGGTTAGAAATCAAACTAATGCGTTACTTGTCTTTTAATTCTACTTTTAGCCCCACTTTAAACCTATTTTCCCCATTAATATGAAGTGATTTATCAAATAATGGGCAGACATTGAAATCAAGTTTTGTTTGATTGAAAGTCAGAATAAATGTTTTGTTAATAATTGAAATAAAATGCGATTTTCCTTTAAAGCCCATCGGATTCCTGGAAGTGCCGATAGCTTACAGTCAGATCGAAGACGTGTATATAGTGTCGCGATGGGACACCAACCAGAAGTACTGCATTAGAATAGTCATCTCCGATGGATCTGTTCTGCTTCAGGTCAGTCATTAATAATATTTTCAGCAGATTTTCATAATTTTTGTTAAATTTCCACTTAATATCAAAATTATTGAAAATAACATTTTTTGATTCAATTGTATTATATTTTCAAAAAAGTGTTGTAATTATATTTGAAGAGTATTGTAGTCTATACTCGATTTTCTCCACAATTGCACCGTTTCTATAGAAACCTCAAACATTTGCGTTCAACTTATTATGAGTTAAATATTAATGGATTTTCATCTAATTTTGCGGAAATAATTGATACAAAATTATATTTAATACTTTGAGACTCACATCAAATTAAATAGAGTCTCCCAACGGATACAAATCTCTCACTTTATTATTCGTTTTTTCATCCAATTCTTTCCAATTTAACCATCCATGTTACTCTCCAAAAATTTGCAATACCCATTAGGATTCAAAAATTACTTCTGAGTTCTCATATTTGACCCTGCTCATTTAAAATAAATAAGTATTTTTGTAGAATTTTGGAAATGATTAGAAATTTAATTCATATTTTGTTACGACAGTCAATGAATTGACTTTTTTATCTCTATATTTATGTCAAACACTTATAATCTTGAAATTAATTTAACGAATATTAGAGTTGTATAACAATTGTGTAACGAATATGTTTTGATTTAGTTATCAAACAAATGGTTGAGAGACCAATGGATTAATTCAATCAATTGGAAGGTAAACAACAATTCAATTGACTTTCAAATATTGATCACTTATTTTTAATCTAATTTCAGAGGAGTATGCTCAAATTCCAGCGTATCCTTGTTAATACTTCTATACGAAGTGACGTTTTGTTGAAAGAATTGAAAGTAAGTTGTATTTAATTCTTTCCTTAGTTTCAAACTATATTAATGTTTAGTATATTATTTGAAATTTATTTGAAATTCAATTCACTTGCTTACAATTCATGCGTTTATACGGATCTACATTATATTCAGATATTTTATATCTTTTAATATCAAGATTAATTAATTATTTAAACTTTTAAAAAGGACAAAGCTTTAACTTATCAACAATAGTAGAATTATATTTAAATTTCAATATTTTAGACAAACATTGACCTCATCTATAATTTTCAATCAAAATTTCTATTTAACACAATTCTGGTAACTATGAGATCATAGAGTTATTTCTTATATCGAATCTATTCATTAGAAAATTGAAACTAATTCTCGATTTTCGACACATTTATAGTCTGTTTGTTTGATTCGATGGAATATTTTATCATCAATTCATTGATAAGTAGTTATTTGAAAAGATTTATAATAAATGTTCCACATAACTTAAGTATCTTTTTACAGCCGGGAAAGTCATAGAAATAGCCAAAACTACCGATTTTAGTACAGATGAAGAACTAAATGAAGAAATAATGTTTAATTTATATTATTTCTAAAAAATCAAGTCTTCAGGTTAATTATCGTTCCATTAATTAACTGATGGATGAGTTATCATTCAATCCAAAGTTTGACAAAAACAATAGGATGGGTCGCGTTCGTGACATTTGTCAGGACTTCCATTATGTGTCCATCAATTATATGAAAAGTACAATCAATACTCAATTACACCATTTTAATTGAGTGAAATAAAACTGAAATTTTAACCAGATACATTTATACATCACATCACACATAAATAGCCTATCAGTGTATTCTGTATTCTGTAAACATTTCAGTTTTATATCAGTAATAGGAATCTATATATATATAGATCTTTTCAGACTTAATTCATTTTAGTTTCACCATACATGTATCATGTTATTTTAAGTGGTGTGATAGGAATAAATTCAAGTAATTGCTATATAATTCTAGCAGTCATCAGGTAAAATTGTTTAAACTTGATGTTGTTAGTAAAGATCACCATTTTCTTGAAGTTCCATTGAAATAATTTTTGTACAAAAATATCTTAATTTAAACAAGGAAAGTTCTCGATCACAATTTAATATTTGTGACTGTTTACTAGCGTTTGATGAGAATTGTCATCGAAATCCTTTTTGGTTTTGCATACGTTTAATGAGTTTGAGCTCAAACTGGATGTGAAATAAATAGTTACTATTTTTAGTGCCATAAACGACAATATTATCATATATTGTACGCAAAACTGTTGTTTATATAACCGAAGCTTAAATCTTAGCGCCAATCGATGTTTACGTAACAATTTTAACACTATTTTAGAAAAGAAGTTATACTTAAATAAAGAGTCAAATATTTATCTCACAATTAATAAGAGGTTCTAAACGACCAAACAGTTTGAATGTCACTCTTTTTTAATTAACATTAAACCTGGAGCTCATCACAAAATACAAGCCTTGCTATAAATGACCGAATGCTCAAATTTTCTCATATCCCAAATATTTATCCAAACCTATATAACATATCAATTATATAATACTGAAGGTTTCATTTCTTGGCTAGATCATCCATTTTATATATTTTTAAAGCTCATGAGGGCGAAAAATCTGAGTTTTTGTTCAACTCTCGTTACATAAATAAAGCATCTCTAACAGAAAAAATGAACTAGTTAGCTGCTTATTTAATGGTAATCAGCTTGGTAATCCTTCTTTAAATATAATTTCAAATGACTTAAGCAATGAAATATCGTTTTTGGTATCAAATCTGTGATTTCTACAAATAAACGATAAAATCTTTTGCTGTAATAAATCATTTTGAAAATTGAGTCACAAATTCAGTGAACTTTTCTTCAGACAAATTCAATCGAATTTATTATTGACTTTCATATAATGAGTTCATTACTTTTTAGCAAAAATTAGCGGAAATTAACTTTTGTTTGAGTTTCAAATAAATTTTGATTAAAAATTAAGTTTTTTTAAACGAATGAAACTAATAATTAATATAACTTTTCTTTTGCGACAGAATTTGATTGACCTGTCTTTGACGACTCCATTGCAAGACGAGTGCATATATCAGACGCCTTTAGAGATAATAAGCGAGCTTTTGAATAATAGACTAATTAGTGTATGTTTTGCTCATTGATTTAATCCAATTGTGTTTTATTTACTTGATTTCTAACTGGAATTTTGGTCAACAGTTTAATAGATCGGAACAGACCCGAGAAATGAGGGCCAATACAAAAGTTCTCAACGAAGAAATCATTGCAATAATATCGCCTCTACTGGAGAGGACTAATCCCACGCAAGAAATTTGTCATTTTCTTAGTCAAGTTAGTACTCATTTATATCCCGAAATAAGTCGATTGCAAAATAACTTTTATTGCTTTTTTGTTCTTGGTCATTTTATATTCAACATTGAGTAAACCTATTCATTATTGAAATTAATTCTTTTGATAGTTATAAAGCCTACATCAAGTAATCAAAATCTGCATGGTGATTGCACAATATTCATTAAGTAATATTCTGTTCAATAATCATATAAATATTGTGCAAATGTTTGAAGTAACTAAAGATTTTCATAAATTATAAGTGCCTTAAATTAGATCTTATATTGAATAGAAACAAGAAATTGCAAATAATTTGCATGTTTATCATCTCAATTAAGTGTCATAGAAATAAACGATCATATTCTTAATGTTTCGCTAAGTATTGCTCAATCAAAATGACAGCTCAACTTCACCTAGGTAACAAATTATGAAAATGATCTCTTGAAGATTGGTATTTAATCATCTGATTGATTAACAAATAGCTATTTTGGATTCAATGACAAAAAGTCATCTTATTTTTCACTCAGTTTTCTCATTAATTTTCAAATATTAATTGTGGTTGTTCAATTTTATTTGATTTTGCAAACTGCAAATCACATCCGAATTAATTAACATTTTGAATGGTTTATCCATTGTTTCGCTCAGATTTCACCCAAGAATTCAATTTCAAGCAATTTATTGAAAACTATTCTTAGAAAAAATTAAATTTAATATTTGATTGAAATTAATATCAAATGACTCGTAATTAAGACAATAATTGATTTGTAATGAAATGAAAGAATTTTAAGACAATGTATTAATTACTTTGAACAGCACTGTCGTCTTAACCCTCGATCTATGGTTGTTAGCGAACATTACAGTGAAATAACTCAACGGATACTAAAACATAACATGGATTTTGGCAAATGTCCCAAAATGAGAATTTTAGTACAGGATTATGTTCTTGCTCTTTATTCTCAAAACGACGGAACAAATCTCGTCAAAACATTTATCAAATGGTGAGAACTCTCACTAATTATTCAATTTTATGCATTAGATTCTAAAAATACACTAATATATCAAATATCATGGTGATTATCATGTTAATTTTTATCAAACTTGTGTACTTGTCAACAAGATGATAATTATTAAGTGTAAGCTAGTTCCAATTTGTATTTTGTTCATACCATGATCTTTTTTGTTTGGATAAAAAATATTAATCAATAGTTATATAATGGAAGTCTTTGTATTGAAGTGTTCACGGCTTCGGCAGCACATGTCCTCATCCACGTGTCCTCAACAACATCATATCGATATGTTTCGCTGCGATGTTCTCACTGTTCGAGGAACGGAGGGCTGACCTCAATTCGGATATCGAGGCAAACATTAGTGAAAGAAAGCTCATCGAAGACGAGTGGAAATCAAAATTGAATTCCTTTATAAATATATTATATCTGATGTAAGAGAATATCAATTCCTATCAAATGATGACTAAATATAAGATATTTTCTCTTAAATCCAAATTTAGTTATTCATAAATACTTGAGTCTAATATTTGAGTCCATTCGACATCTTTTGACAAAATCAAGTTTTTCACTCACTTTAAAGAGTGGTTGAAAAACTTGAAAGTTTAAAATTTATTGGGATTTACAGTGAAAAGTGATTTACCAATTGAAGCAAAAATATTTTGAGCTTGTCAATTTGTCAATGTCAAATTCTATTCTTCTCAATACTTCACTTTATTGATTGTCATCATCTTTTTGTTTTCAGCTCTACATACGAAGATTGGAGGCCAGGATTAGCGCAAATATTGCAACCGATTCCCTTTCCTGACATAGCATTAGCCACTCCTGAGTTCACATCGTATGAAATCGATGTCTAATTTAATGGAACAAACATTTTGCTAATAATAATGAAATACTTTTATAGATCAATCAAAACTGTGATAAGAAACATATGTACTGACAATAGATGTGATGTTCATCTTATGCTACTCGGCATCAGAGAAGAGAAGGAAAGTTGGCTCCAAACCTATTGTCCCGGAAGTATTGCTTGTGATGACGACGGAGACCTCTGGAGTCTTATTGTAAGCCTTCACTCATTTATACGTTTGGTTTGATCTTGGATTTAATTCTTCAGCTCAAATGTCTGATCAACTGTTGCTGTCGTCGTAAACGCTTTCTGACCACTTTGAACAAGAGTTTGGGCCCCTGTATGTTGAGAGCTCTAAGAGATGACGAAACCTGTCAATTGATATTATGCGCAATGTTGGAACTCAATGTAGTGGACAGCCTCGATATGCAACAGCAAATCATCACTACTCTCCAGAGCACACCATCAGGAAAATGCCATTATTCAGACCTGTGCCAGAGGCAACTCCATCTCAAAGAGCTGGTGAGCACTCCTCCTATTCATAAACGTGTCAATCGAGTCACTCTTTTGCCCTTCTCTTCAATTAGTTTCTTGGAATAGATTATAGTTTTGCGTCAATTGATATAATTTTATTGAGGATTACAATAATGAGTCAAATGATTAATCATTTTATTCACTGTTTAGCAACAAAAAGGCGGTCCTCGAAAGTTAACTCTTCCTTCGCGATCGACTGACGCGGATGTAACTAAGCTATTGAGTTGTGGCTCTTTTGGGAATCTCGAGTGTCTATCTTTAGCATTCACTCAAGTGACCAGTGCTTCTGCCGAACAATTGATTAAATTGCCTTCACTCAGATATCTCAACTTATGGTCAACTCAGGTAATCACTAAACAACAGACTATATATTCAAACAATTTATTTGATTGATTGTCAATAGTTTAGTGACATTGGGCTGCAACTGATTTCTGAACACTTGCATAAACTACAAGTCCTAAACTTATGCGAAACGCCGGTAACAGACAAAGGACTCCGATATCTCACAGGTATTTTCAAAATGACTACAAATTTCAAATGAATTGAAATCAAAGCAAAATTGTGTTCATTTGGATAGCAATGAAGAATCTCCGAAAATTGAATCTGAACAGCACCAGTCTTTCCGCTCAGACTTTTGAACGTCTAAAACAAAAGCTACCGGCGTTACAAGAAATAGATATCAGATATACTGACGCCTGGTAGGGCTGGTAGTGCTGTTAGTCCTGTTAGTACTGCAAGGGATCAGTTGTTCTCCGGACACGTTATTCCTTTGGATATTAAACCAGTGCTGAAACCAACTCTTCTTATCTATTAATTAATTATTTATATATTATTCATATTTTAGAGAATATTTGTTTTTTGAATATATTGGTCACAGCTTTTGTGCTGATCTGAAAGTAGGGCAGTTTGAGTGCCCATTACATTGATTTTTTATTATTGATTCACTCATTTATTAATGAAAATATAATTAATTATATATGAAGTGCACAAAACCTTAACCACTCTTTGCTAAACATTGGCAACGGATTAACAAAATGCCCGTCTCTTATAAATCATTACTCTATTGAATATATCTTCAAATTGTTGTTTACTTAAACGAAATGCAAAACTTTTTCTCATTATGTCGCTGTGGAACTACCATTTGGGAAAATACCACTGTGGTAATACCATTAAGGTAACACTATTGTGGTCGAAACATTAGGCATTACATCTTTGGCACCGCTTTCTATAACTTTGCAATAATTGTGGCCCAAAATCGTTTGCATTTTTATAATTTAATATCAATATTATAAACAATTATTCAAATCTTTGGCCAAAACTTATTTATTGTCAAAATTATTCATTTGTTTTATTATTTATTTATTGAGAATTGCATTGAATTGAAAAGAATTCAAATGTTGTCTAATATTTAAAAACTTTTAGCAAGAATAAAATGATTTCATTGAATCCAATTCTATGTTTTCCTTGATCTTCATATAAATAATATCCAAGTTATACTGTATAAATATAAACTTCTTGGTTACTTATACCCAAACATAGTTAGTTGTGTTTGTATATTAAATTGTTGGCAAATGAATAGGAAAATGCCATTTCGATTGCAATTTAAGGTCAATTTATTCGAAGAATATTCTGTTGTCATAAGAATGAGTCCTCTATTGGCTGTGAATGAAGTCTTGTGTGGTTTGTATGTAAAATAGGCTGAACTCAAACGTTATACTCAGTTATACTGAGTTCTACTCAAACGTTATTTCACTGCCTTTTGTCTGATATCTGTCTTACAATAAACCGCCAAAACTTTGAAAAATAAACAAATCTTCGCTTTTGATGTTCTGTTGAACTCTGTTGTGATCACAATCTCATCGATGGAACCGTTGAATGTCTGTCAACTCATATCACTAATAGAAGAGCCGACGCGACGATTGACTCATTCAGAGATTGTTTGGTCAGTAGTTGGCTGTCTGTCCGGTTCCCAAAGTGTTTGCTTCGGTTGGCGTCAAAACGATCAACACTTCCACGTAAGACATGGATTAAGTGCTGAGAAATACCTCAACCAAACAGTTCTATATAATTATTTGAACTACTTTTGTAAATATGGAACCGCTTTCAAAGTGATGTTTGACTTCTGCTATAATGAAGTCAAAGACGAAGACCTCGTTATCTGCTATACGTTTAACGCATTCCGAAGTTCTTTGAGATCTGTTTTAATTGATTACATCAAACATTTGAATACAATTACCGATCATTTGGTTAATGACAACAAAGAAAACAAAAACATATCATTAATTGGTTTCAAGTATTGGTTGGATTCGGACCAAAACCACAATCTTTTGCTCAGAATTGAAATTTTGTGGCAAATCTTTGACCGAATCCGTGAAATAGCGATCACTAAAAGTACGAACTATTCGTTGAGTTTTGCGATTATTAACGCCATTTACGAACGAATTGATTTCCAGAAGACTCGGATCCAAAAAATTATTTACAAACTATTCACGGATTGCTTGAAACCAACTCTCGATTACTTCGATTACATTCTAACCAATGGTGTCGTTCGGGACTCACATCAAGAGTTTGTTTTCATCCAATCCTTTGAAGACTACAATTCAGTCAACTTTTGGAATAATTGTCTTCAAATAATCGATGATTTGGAAGAAATGCCCGACTTTTTGGGCAAACATTTGCCTCAAATATTATTGGCCGCAAAATCTCGTCTAATGTCTCGTAAACTCAATTTCGGAACAAAAACTCCAATCAATAAATCGATTGATTTGTTTAATAAGTTTTTGTTTGCTTTAAATGATTTGTTCCGAAACAGTGATTATCTTTTGGACACAACGAATGCAAATAACATCAAAAATAAAGACATTAGTGAATCGAATGCAATGCGTGGATCTCTTCAAGTGATTCTTCCTAAGTCTTTGGCAATGAGTGAATCAGAAAAGACTGAATACGACTCAGACCTTAATTATTTCGACGTATATGCAATGCACAGCCCTTTCTTCTATGACTACACCATAAACTTTGAACTGAATGAACAAAACTATTCTTCTGAACCATATTTGCCTCAAAAGACAATAAAACCGATTGAAATGATAGTAAACGAAGCTTTGAGTCAAACCATTAGTAAAATCTGTTCAAACATTTGTTCAGAACTGATCCAAATGATTATCAATGAATACAAACAATATTTGAATAACTTTTGTGACTATTATTTGTTGCGTTCGAGTAATGTTTTGCCCGTTTATTGCCTCGAATTATTCCAAAACATAAATGCCATCAATTCGTCAAAAGTCGATAATTTCTTTGGTCTCGAAAATGATATAATTTTTGATTCGGTGCTAAACATAAAGCCATTCATTAGTTATGATGGCCTCAGTTCAGAGCCCTTAAAGTTCTTCAAAAATGTTCACTTAATCTACAGTCCAATTGAGTGGCCATTCGTTGTCTTCTTTAGCGATGAATTCATATCTCTGTTCAATAAAGTGTTTCAACTCTTAATGAAAGTAAAGTACAGTAAATGGCTTTTGGATCACTTCATGTTCACCACTGAATTCAGGACTGGACTGACTAACAAAAGGATGGTTTTCATAATGAGATTCAAACTTCAAAATAGTGTCAATAAGTTATACAACTATTTGATGAACGAAATCAATGTTCACATAAACCAAACGCTCCAACAGTTGGATAGTTTGACTAATTTTGAGGAATTGCTAGAAATACACAACAATTTGATCGTTAGTCTGAAGCAAACAATTTTCTATAAACAACAAACTCTTAAAAATATTGTCACAAAACTGATTAAATTGGTCTCAGAATTGGAACAAATGTGGAAATGGGACGACATCTTAACCGATGATTCCAGACTCAAAGCAATGGATGTGGAAATCGATAAATGCAATCATTTACTCGATTGCTTCTACAATGTTTTGAATGCAAATTGATTTCAATTAATTGATAATTACTTAAAACTATTCTAATTTTATAAAACATTTGTTATTAAACCAATGGATAACCGAAAGCTAATACGAATCCCATAATTGATTGGATTATTCTTCTCGAGTCATATATTTTACTTATTTTTAAAAACTATTGATTTGTATTCTTGTGTTACAATTGAAAAAGAAAGTCAAACTCCGGGGTCACTTCCAACTTACTAAATAATAAAAACTTTTGCTAATAAAGACATCTGTCAATAGGTGACACTTGTGCTGATCACTCACAGTAATGGTTACCATAGCAACCAGAAGGGTATATAAGAAGGCAGTGTTCATCAGA
>JAQFXL010000830.1:0-16120 GCA_034693445.1 Edwardzetes edwardsi | reverse complement strand
ATCAAAAATGGCGTCAGTAAGATAATGGCTCTTTTACTACAAAAACTATTATAAAGACATACTTCTGATGAAATTGACGGCTGATATCCAATCAGATATGAATCCAATCACTTTTTCCGGCGGTGCGATTAGAGTACAGTTGACTTCACTGTCGACACTATTATTATTAGCGAAGTCGTAGTTATTTTTGACAATAGTATCACTCTTTTGGTAAGTCTTCTTCGTAGTAACGATCGGCAGATCCCCTTTTAGCACTTTCTCGATATGACCAGAAGAATACGGAGTCGAGGGAAGCTCTGGTTCGGGTATATATCGGGGCTCCTCAACAAATCCGGTGTAATCACTGGTATCGATCCCATCCTCGTTGGTCAGAATATCACTATTACTAGATTTGTCATTGTCTGCGATCCCAATATCTAACTCTTTGAGCACATCTTTGGGTACACACGTATAGACAATCTTCAGATGCAGTCGAGTGGTTTTGGCACATCCGGGATCACCAAAGGTTCCGATGTCAGCTTGGAGAGAGCACTTCTTCCTTCCGTGACACGAACTCATCACTGTTTCGGTCGCATAACTGACCTGACATTCCTCTAATGGTTGTGACACTGATTGACTCGAATCAGCCACTTGTGGACATTCAGGTACACCCGCCGCAGTAGAGCCAAAAGAGGCCGAATAGATGATAATCCGGGATGATTTGTGACATTTGAGTCGTAGCCGATCGCCGGCACAAATCACTTTATTGTAAAAGGTATCTGAAAAAGAGATCAATCGATTGGAATAAACAGTTTTAAAAAAACAAAACACTTTGAAAACTATGGATAGATCTGAAGACAAATCCCTTACTCGGTCTGCATTTGAATGCGATTTCAGCATATTTTCTGACTCCAGGACACGGATCGATGCCTCCAAACGATTGCGGAGATGTCATAAATTTACAGATCCGTTGTTCACGACATGAAGATTCGACTTTTTGTAACAAAGAATACTAAGAGAGGATAGAAAACGGTGTTTACATATAAATCATGAGTTTTTGTCTTTCCCTTCAACCAATCGATTGACTACTAATTCTATGGCAAACACACAAAAAGCTCAACATATCAGACAAAACCTGAGTTAAGAATCAGGAATTCCTGGCAATAAATCTTCGAACTCCTTATCTCCAAATCATTAATATTGGGTTTGACTCAAAGGTCTCCACTTTTTCTCGCAATTCATATCCTATTGTATTGTATTCTAACGAATAGTAACTTAATTATCGTTACTCTCTTGGGTTTAATTCCGTTGCAATGAAGACAAATATAACTCATTTCTCACTAATTATTTAAACACTTAATTATAGGAATAGAGAGAAACGTAAGAAACAAAAGCGACAAAAGAAATCTCTGAAACGAAATCCAGTGTTTGATAGGGAAGTGCTTACTCTGAGCGCATCTGATGAGAGACAATCGTTAGTGTCATTTGAATTGACAGAAGAATTATGCGATGAAAGTGATGAGGACTGAAGTGATGGCGAAGATGTGGGACACAACTGTTGTGATGGTACTGTACGTCCGTATTGCGCCAAATATATGCTGATTACAGTATTTGGCAGACATTCCAAACGCAGTTCTTCTCCATCGCAGGCGTGAACTTGAAATGTTCTGAGTGTTCCTGATAACAGAGCTGAAGAGATAAGAATTTTTTTGCCAATTATTATCTTTGAACCTTTTTTTGCTCTCTTGTGGTATACAATAAATACAATTGTTTTCAACAAATCAGGCAATAATTCAAACGATATCATGCAATGCAAGCACTTATATCTAATTAAAATCATGCCATTCCTATCTAAACAGCAATTTCTATTCGAAGCACTTTTGCTTCAATTGTAAACTATTTACTCAAATAAATAATACCACAAAATAGCAGAAAACAAATAATTAAAAATTAATGCAAAAGAATAGCAATTAAATGATTAAAAGATTAAAACTAAAACAGAAAAATCAACTCAATTCTAATGAAAACTGATTTTTGAAGTATTGGTAGGAATTTTTCTACTGATTAATATTAGATAAATTGCAGGATAAATAATTTTCACATAAAAATTATTTTAAAGATATCAGATTTTTCGATCAATTTTTTTTACATTTCAGCTAAAATTGTGAAGTAATTGAATTTCATTTAACTGTCACTTATGTTGAAGTCTAAACTTGTTATAAAATAAGTGAAATATTCTGTAAAATCTAATCTTTATATGAATTGCAATAAACTATTGAAACGTCAAAATAAATTCAAAATAAACTCTTAAAAGAAGTAAATTCATTGACAAAAATATAAGTATTTTTCTTTGAAAACAATTTTTCATTTAAATGAAAGTTTTGAACTCAAATCGCATTATAAAAGTGAAGATATATTTAAATACAGCTTTTATTCGAGGAATGACATCAAGAAAAATAAAATACAATAAAAGGTTTGATGTTTTGCAACCGATAATGTATTTTAAAATATCTTTAGTCAGAAATTGAAATGTCGTTTCGTGACAGACATAATGCAAAAAAGTTTTTTCGCTAGAAATGAATCTCTGAATCAAAGAGAAAAATATATTTTACCGAAGAATAAGTTCTGTATTTATATTCTGTTCGGTATATTCTGTATATGTATTTCCAAATGTCTTTTCTATTGTATTGTATTTACTTCTTGTGAAGTAAAGTCACATTAAATTGACTTTCAGGGCTTATGGCTTATCGATGCAAAAGAAATTCTCAATCGATGTCATCCAATATATTGTTTACTCGGATCAGAAAAAGACACGGAGTGGCGGACATACCGAGGAGTATAACATATTTACTTAAAAATTATTAATGAAATTCTGAAAATATTTCAAAACCTTTTCTCGAAGTAAATTTAAATTCAAACGAAATGACAAATTGAAGACGAATTAAATAAACCTGTTTTTGGTGCAAAATTAGAGTGTTTTCATCAAAAATTAACTTCAAATGGAAAATATTGATTTGATTTTCCTCTTAAATATTTTTTGAAATGACTTTCAAATGGAAATTCAAAAGAAATTCATAAGAAATTCAAAAAATATAAGAGAATTGGATTTTCAACATCGAAACCAACTCTGAACTGCAGTTCATTACAACATTCACTCGACTATCAACTGATAGGACTTAATCGGAAGCGTAAAAATTGAATTACAAGTTGAAAGCAACTGAAATGTCGCAAACAAAAAAAGGAAACGAAATTGGTTTAAATACAGAGATTCTGAAACTTATTAATAATAAGTGTCTTCAGTGACGATACGCCACTTATTCAGAGCCAAAACAAACTTCGGGATCGACTAGAGTTTCGATTCTCTTATATTTGGCAAAAATGGTTTATTGAAGACGACATTTGGTGACATTAAAGCACTTCTATTCAAACCATTGAACAGCAAGTCTTTGAAGAATATTCTTAAAGACAAACAATTTCTAAGAAAATTTGATTTTTCTTTAAATAAAATTCGTATGAAATGTCAAAACCCTTTTCGGCAATAAATAAGAGGATATGGACTGCAATTCACATCAAATTTAGAGAAACTAATCCTCGAAAATAAATAAAATTTAAATTTATTTAACGCTTAGGTTAAGAGTCAGAAACTATTCACTAAATTGTGTTGAATATCAAACAACACAAATGTTAGCGAAAAATAACAGTAATTTTTAATTAAAATTTTTTGCGATGCGATTCGTGTCATAAATTTTTGAGACAACATTACATGAAAGAGGATTTTCACAATTTAGTCAATGATATTCACTTAAGGCACAGAATAACATCACACTAACCATTGCACGAAATCAAGAGTTAATTAATGTATAGTTCTTAGTATGAGTTCCTCTATTCCTGTGTTTGAATTGGTTAAAGAAAAATAAATAAAATACTGAAAAACATTATTAATTGTATGAATTATAGAGTACTTCAGAATAATTTAGATTCAGTTCAGAGGAATGTTTAGTTAGTGTTTGGCTGTCCTGTCGATGACAAATGACATGAGAGGGAGTTAATGATATTTGGCAGACGTCTGTTTGGTCGTCGGCTAAAGGCTAACACACTTCGGAGGAATGGTTCGGTTGAGTTGGCAAATTGAGCACAGTTTCTAACGGCAACCCTTGCCATTAGCCAATGATATAGCGTTAACTCAACTGTAATAAGTGAAGAGTGAAAAAAAGTTTTGGCATTCTTTAGATTAACCGCAAATTATTTTCGTTTACGTACTGACCACTCGTTGTTTGTTGTTTTAACCGAAATATTATACACAAACTAATGGAATGCCTAACAGAATGACTGAACCAAAAAAGAAGTAAACAAAAAACATAAGCCATTGAGTCGACGATAATGTGATTATCAGACAAATAATAAACTCTTGCGATGGAAACGCTATTCACTAAAACAAAGCAAAAACATTTCCCAAAATTTTGCTTATATTCGGCTTAATTTGAATATTCACTCAATTTATTTATATCTGGAGACAGCTCTACATTGCTTTAAATTAATGTATTCTTCCTTTTAATAACTTTTGCATCAAATTATTTATAAGAAACACGACTTCATTGGAAGTTCAATGGCTTAATACAAACGCGCGCGAGAGAGAGAGAGAGAGAGAGAGAGAGAGAGAGAGAGAGAGAGAGAGAGAGAGAGAGAGAGAGTATTTTTGGTATAATTCTTAATCACAGGAAAAGATTTTATTACTGGTACTGTTTGAGCCTCACTTCATGTTTCTTAGGGTTTGCCTCTTAATTAAGACGCAAAGCATTCACATTAAACTAATGAATGCGATTTTCATTACCGAAAACAAAAAACAACACAATATTATGCTTGAAATCAAATTTATTGCCAGAATTTTCAAATATTTCAATCAAGAATTCTGATCACGAATTTCAATTAAAGGCTAAAAAATTACCCAAAAATGAGCTAAACTTACATTATATACTCTTGGATATTTATATCTAATAGAAAAATATTTGATTAATAGACCGACGAATGAATTTATGACTGAATTTCATTTGAATAACATATTAATTAAGATAAAAGTTTTCGTGACTTATATTTCATGACTAAAAGTGACTGTTTTGCCACAAAACTTGATTTTTACACAAAAAACTAAAGCATTTGTTTGAAACTTTCGATGGAAACCCTTTTTTGAGTTAAAATTAACCTCAAGTTTAATGTGAATACCATTCAAGCGATTGAAGAAAAATAGTTTTAATTAAACAATACTTTCATTAATTCAGTGAAAGTTGGATACCCTTTGAGTCGAAGTAATTTCTTTCATTAAACCGACTGAAAAAAATTAAAATAAATGTAAGGATTGGAGGAAATGTATAAACCTTTGAGTTTCGTCTCTAATGTGTGTTTCACTTAAATGAACACTAAATTCATTTATCAAAGAAAAAATGAAATTCACTTCTAATGAATCCAATGATTGTATAAAATGACTTCACTATTAAATTGTATATATTTCTAATGTTTCTAATGTTTCTAATGTTTAGAAAAGAGATAATTCAATAAATTTTTAGTTTGAACTCAATTACTGTTAGAAAAAGTGAATTATAGCTAATCTTTAGACACAAAGTTTTCGATATCGAAATCAAAGTGTGAAAAGTGTTTAACAATAAAGACATAAGAGATAAAGGAGTGGAAATGACTCCAAAGCCAGTGCTCAGTGTTGGGCTCTTTTGCAACTCAGAAGAGAAACTCAAATTAGCGAAAGTATTGATTGCAACGAATAGAACAGAAGCACACAATTTGTACACATTTTCGACAATCGAAAGCAATGTCACACTTCTGTCATACATTCACATCAGAAGAAATATATAAGAATTGAGCACAGAATAGATCAGTCCTCTCGAAATTATAAATGCAATACCTATTCGTGACACAAGTAATAAAAGAAGTCACACCATAATAAACTGAAATCAATTATTCATCATTAGAGGGACACCAGTCGAGAGCCAACACTATGTCTTAATAAAAGTTTTTTCCTTTTTTCTATAACCATATAATTCATGAGAGAATTGTTCAACAAATTGATGAATAAATGCTAAGAATTTTTGCTCTTTTAATCTATTCATTCTTCTGTGGTATAAGTCTCTCAAACAACTTGACTAACGGTTGGATTCATTTCATAATAATAGAGGTTATGGTTTGGAGACTCAATACAATTGTGAAAAATTATAATTTATTATAATCTCTTATGTTTCCTGTGCTGATGGTTGTGCTCATAATTTATTGACTCAATTCATAATATTTTCCATTTTTTAATCTACGACGATAATAAAAGATACCGGATTCTATTGAGTCGAGGCCAAAACATTTGTTCTCTTATTTCAAATGGCTTTTTAAGAATTCATTTAAACTTTTATTTCATTTTTATTGATTCTATCAAACATTTAAAGCCAACGAAAAAGGCATTAACCGGTATATTATAGAAACCAAACCTTTAATTTATAAATACAAAGAGTTTTATGAATTTTATTCTTGGTTCAACTCCATGGTTCTAGTATTGAATTCCCACTACTTTTCACTCAAATGTTTGGAAACATTGAGTTTTGTTCTTAGATTCTCAAACAAATTACAATTGAAATTATAGCAAAATTCTCTTAATTTGGTCCCAAATTGAGTAAAGAGAGAATCAAATGAAATAAAATTCGGACAAACGTTAACTCCATTCAAGTATATCATATCGAGTTCAATAAATGGCTTTCCTTTGCGGAGCGGCTACTTTTGTAGTTTCAGAAGTGCCTCAGCTGTTACTTAATGTTATCTAATCGGACAGAAATCTATATAAATATACGAAACATTGAGAACAGGCTTTCATTCAATGCTTTTCATCCAATGTTTACAGAATTTGAGCCAAAGTTTATTCTGGAGAGTAAGTCATACATAAACCCCATTGCAGTTAAAAGCATACAATTTATACTAACTTTTTCTGTTTAGTTCATCATTTGCTTTATATTTTCATTCAGTCCTCTATTTTTCTAGTCTATGATCTCAATTAACTAATTTAGACCAAGGATTTGATTAATGAAATTTTCTGGTATTACTAACAAACACCAAAATTCGTGAGAATTCATATTTATTTCTCAAATATAGTTATAGTAATAAAATTCAATTATTTTTCCCAAATATTTCATTAAAAGATTGTCGGATTAGATTAAAAATGACTTTTTGTCCTTTTTTCTATTATACAACTTTAATGTAAATGTAAATAATCCTGTTGAAACACAAATTTCAAAATGATTTGACATTTGAAATAATTTTCACCCGTCTCTTATTCACAATTGTTGTTAATCTTTTCCTTTTATTTTATACCACTTTTTGGTGAATTAAAAAGAGTTTATAATCTTTTTTCGTCGACAAAATTGAATTTCTTTCAAAGGGCTTAAAGTTATTCGTAAAGAAATTCCAGAATAAATTGAAATTTGTTTTATCAAAGTTATGCTCAGTTTTCTTCATCTGAAACAAAAACTTCTTAAATGTCATGTAAAATGACTTTAATAATAGATGTACTGAAGACTCAAATTTATGAATTTCATTAAAGTCAAGTGGGAATTGCATTTGAAAAATGAGCATGCTCCAACTTATTTCAGATTTTAATTAGAAATTATTCGTTAATTCAATCAACTCATTGAATACTAAAACTTAATTAAAGTCAGTGTTAATGAATTTTAACGACATTTTTGTAATCAAAACTAAAATAAATTCCAATTGAATAACAAAATTAATATTTTCTTATTTGATTGAAGATAATCATTACTGATTTAATAATTAAGTAACCAGGGTCAAAGTATGCTCAGACAACAATCTGAATTATTAATCAAATCATTACAATTCAATATCACTGATTATTAATTAGCATGCTCAGTGGATGACCTCATCAAAAGGGTTCATCAATCAATGAATTTACATTTGCTCCTGGCCGTTGTTTACTCGATTCATCGAGCCATCAATTAAATTTAATTAAACCTGACTCAATATGCAGGGATTGAATGAAGCATAATGAAGTCTCGTGTATTTGATCTTGCTTTTATCAATGACAATAGATTGACACGAAAGACATATTCAGTGAATACATGAGAAGAAATTTTAATATTAAAAGTCAGTCAATAACTCATTTTCACAGAAATTCTCCAAACATTCAAATAATATAAGAATTGAAAAAATACTTATTTCTGGTTTGAAATAGAAATCGAAAGTTATTTGCTTTTCAAAAACGATTTCAAAAATAATTTCTCAAAAATCCGAAACGAAAAGAGTGGATAACCATTTCTAACCATTTCTAACCATTCATATTGAATATGAACTGCAGTGCAGATGAAAAGAAAGCATTCAATCATTTTTGTGAGAAAATGATATAAAACAAAAAGAGATCGATTAGGATATGAGAACTGAACTTCAAAGGGAATATTATGAATCGTCTGCTAAGACTGACCACTACTGTAGTGCTACTGAATACTTGTGCACAACAATCATATCATCGCAACTAATCTCAGGGTAGAAGAAAAGCAAATGTTTTCCAGAATCTAATAGAAGGACAGAGACTAATGTCTTTAATTGACGGCAAACGAGTCGGCGGTGGTCTCGACGCCATATCTCAGAGAATCTGATGCCTCCGACTCCGCCGGCTTTAAACGCCTCCGGCCTTAAATGAAAGGGTGTTCTCAGCCATCAATAAAGAAGATATTCCTGAATTGGGGCGGATTTACAATCAAAGCCAAATATTTTATCTATCGTTGAATATTAATAAAACGAGTCATACATTCATTGTTATATCAATTGGAAGGCAGAGAGTATTCACCTGAAAGGCACTCCACTCACACACAGAAAATCAAATATTTATCCTTTGAATTTCCCTCAAGGATTTTGAATAAATTAAATCAACTTTTGAAAGGCTCTTAGATTTATATTATAATAATTAAAAGTGAAATTCAGAACTTAGTAATTAAATTACTTTCTTAACTGTTTAACTAATTTCTGACAATAAATCAAATTTCTAATTATTTCACTTAAAAGAGAAAATTTAACTAATTTTCAAGTTATAAATGACTCAAATAATGATAGAGAATAAGCAAAAAAGTCGACAAATTCTTGCGAACAAAGATCTCATAAACAATTCATTCAACAAGTTCTCAATATTTCATTTTTATTAGTAGTTTAATACCAGTGCTGTCGATACCAGTGATGTGTTAAATCTTTTGACCATTTATTACAAATCCCGAAAACACATTCCTCTGGCCTTCAATTTATTGAACGGACAGACTATATATTTAAGACTAAGACATATGTTTGCACACATTCGGTGACATTGGGCCTAATAGTAATGTTTCATTCAATTTATCATAACTACAAACATCTGTCTCTAAATGTCTGAAACGAAGAGTCACTATAATTAAATGAGAGACGAAACACATCTAAACATAATAAGACTCGAAATTTCATCCGAGATATTTATGTATCAAATTGGGTCTAATCAACACATTCTCTCGTTTTGAACTTCCAGTGAATATTATGATTCACAGAAAATTAATTTAGGGATTAGTCGCACAAAATTTAAATCAAATGCAATAATTCATTTCCATTAGTAATTAGTGAGTTATATGACAACTAATTATATTTTTTATTGCAATAAAACTTCATTCAAATTATAATATTCTTCGAATAAAAAAAACTTTTCCTTTCCTTTGAATTATTTTCCATTAATAATAAGACTCTTGATATTTGAGTTTTTTATGCCTTACTTAATGAGTTTCATCACAAATATGCAAATAATAAGAGGGGAAAATTACAGCGAAAAGAGAATACATGAGGCCAGACGTTAAATTTTATGGCCAGGATTTAGGAGTTTAGTTGAAGTAAATATTCATTTATGTCATTGTATTGCAAATGTATTGCAAACGGCATTCAGTGTTATTTGAATCAAATTCCAACCAAAACCTCACTTTTGACAGACTTTTTGTTTGAAACGTAACGGAAAGCCACAAATGAATTTGAATACATGGGTGTAGATGTTAGCAAAGTTGGCACAGGTGTATGTGATGTTTGAGGTGTGCAGGAGGTCTGAGGGCACGAGGGGTACGGCATATGGCTTATGCCAATGACATTGAGTCGAAGTTAACTTCACTCAAACACAACAAGTTTGAAGTCTCGTCATTACAAACGTTGATTAGCTTTGAATGCATTTACTTTCATAATAAGCTGTTTTATGGTTTATGTTATTTCACTTCTTTTTGTCTGATTTCTTTGCGAACTAACTTTTAAGCCCACATTAAATAATGTTTAGGGAAGACATTAATCTCACATTTTGTCAGTTCACAGCCTTTTTTATAGTAGCCCTCCGTTTGTTTGACCGCTAATTCTTCATTGCCCTCACATTTTCACTGATCAGTCGATAGATTACCTAAATTTGTGGACTTTTGCTCAGAATATAATTCAGGAGAAAATATAGTATCTGTCGACTGAACTAAACAAACCATGTCTTGGGTTGTTATCAACCAAAACAGTTATAATTTACATTTTGTCAAAAATCCAATCAAATGATGTATTAAGGAAAGAAATAAATATTCGAGGGATAAAATTAATGTATATTGATACAATGATAAACCTATTTAAAATGCACCTGATAGCATTGAACGAATTAAACTTGAATGAATTGAATTTTCATGAAAATTTCATTTCAATCTAAAAGATGAGATAAACTCATATCACATCTCAAGAGATGCAAAATTTCAAACGAAAACATTATTCACTTTTATAAAAACTGATATTCAATCCGAAAGCTTTTGCTTTAAGAACAGCACAAAGAATGACATAAATTAGTGAAATGAAAAGAAAACAAAACCAGAAATGTATCACAAAAGAGGTCTTTCGAACAGAATTATGGAATCGATTGAAGATTCTGAAGATTATTATATCCATTGATATGAGAGATGAGAATTGGTTTCATTCAAAGGTCTAACACATGAATAAGATCTTTGGTTACCTAAGAAACAGAAAAAACTTCAAAATTTAGATAACTGGAGAAATAATATGAAAAATTGAGTTCTGAATCAAACGCAAAATATTAGTGCATTGCATTGCAGTGAAGCACAGGTAGTACTTAAGCCTGTATTTGTGATCACGCTATTCTGTATTCTATGCCTTCATTTCTTAGCCTAATATCTCATTGTCTCGACGTTTACTTCACGTGAATCGAAATTCTTAGAGATCAGAGTTTCGGTAATAAAAATTCAGAACATTTTTTGCTATCAAATCGATGGATGAATGGCTTCGATGTGGTCTATGTTTTGCTGAAAACCAAAAGATTTCGATCGGCTTTCTTTCCTCGAATTCAAAATACTTAATAGCTATCGATAGGAGAGCCTATCGTAGGTTTGTCTCCCAAATAGCAATCAGTTCTCACATTGATAGGCTATCAGAAGGCATTGAAATTTGATTAGAGCTGAAATTCTCGCACATAAATCATTAATTCAAAACAGTTTGGATCTATTAAACAAGTCTTAGACAGAGTATTACACAAAGAACTTTCATTCCGATTGAATTCATCGAAAACAGAACTTCTTATTAAATCAAATTCTGAGTCAATTCAAAGCCTCCATTCGTTAGAAACATGTAATAGAAAATCATTCATCAAATTGAAGCGACAGAATAACTCATGTATAAGAGTTAAAGCCATCCCTTTTCACTCTCTTATTCACAATATATTTCATTTAAAAAACTCTTTCTTCCCATTCATTCAGTTTTGCCTGAATTCAAAGTTTACATTTGAAATTCGGAAACTTAGATATGAGTCTAAAATTAAACTCCAAGAGTATATAAGAAGAGAGTAATAAGTCTTGAAGTGACGATTTCACACTGAAATTAATCTTAATTTTCTCTTCACTTCGAAAACTTTGAAAATTTTCTTTTGGTTCAGTATATGACTGAAAGTGAAGTTCACATAAAATTAGTTTAAAAGACGAGACATACAGTCAATCCATGATTAATATGTTTTCTCAGCTCTGCATTTATTATGCAGTCAATTGGAGTAATATTTTTGTTGTTTTTAAGGCCTTAACTCTCATCGATATGAAACTCAAAAGTTATTAATCTTTGATATGAAAGCTTTTTTTTCTTGCAGGAGTCTATTCTCTCAAGAATCGAGTTATCCATTGAAGAGCTATATTAAAAGCAATTTCATTAGTTTTTATATTTTTTGGCGAAACTTAATTCAATTGACATTCGTATCAAAACTACTTTTTTCATTAAATTTTATTTCTTATGATATTTGTCAGTAAAAAAAGTTATTTTCAGTCGAAGTTATATTTAGTCTGTTTTTATGGTTCGTTTATGACTTCTACTTGTATTCAATTTCTTGTCTCATTTCAAGACTTGAGTTAAGCTCATTTTGAGCTTAGATTCAATACCGAAGGAACTGATTCTCAACCGAACCGAATAACGACGAAACAAAATTTGCAATTAGTCTACAAAATCAAATATCAGAAATCAGTGCCTTTTAAAGGGGAGACTTTATATCCTATCAAATAACTTATTATTTTGTGTGCATTATATTTGCAAACAATTAAATAATTAATTAGTTTTTTGTTATTTTCAAATAAATTTTAAATTTCAGATAAAAAGCGACTCAATTTCAGTGAAGAAAAAATCATTTGTTTGCGACAAAATCAATAAAATAAGCCTTTATTTGAACAATAATTTAGTTGTGCCTGAGTTGAGTTCACTGATCAGATCCGACGCAAAACTCTAACCATTATTATAGCGAACCATAAATATAGTTATAGTTTGTTTGCAACGACTATTAAATCAATTTATATACTTCGCTATAACTTAGTTATTGGTCACGAATTCAATTCAATAATATCTGCGATTTTTCTTATTTTATTACTATATCTCAAAACCATTTAAAACCTATGACCCAACTGATCGACTACTCAAATGTGTCGTTCCTTTTCTCGAATAGAGACTTTTATCGGCTCATAAATCGTATGCAATTGATATTTAATACATAGGAATTCCCTCTATTTTACACACAGGTGTCATCAAAATCATTCATGAGGTGAGAAAAGAGTAATGATTTTTGAATAAAAACAAAAAATTGATGAAAACATTAACAGAATTTGAGATTTTTATTTTATCTGAAAATATCTTCTATTTTATTCATTTGTTTTATTTTCTTTTGGAAACCATTATTTGTTTCATCACTTATTCATACAATGAAAAGATGCATAAAATCTATGTTAACGTCGTATACCAAACAAAGCTTAACGAAAAAAATATGAATTTTTCTGAAAATTTCATTTTGTTTATGAGATTATTAAAGATATGAGAAATAAGAGACTTTCGTAAACATTAGAGAAAATTAAATTATGTGAAAATTGAATCAATAATATATCAGTGAAACCCCGGAATCTGTTCTTCGAGAGCACAGAATATCGAGCGATGAGATTCTCTTCAAAAGAAGTGTTGCATAAGATTTATATTTCATATAATAATAACTTTAACTGTATTTTAGATTTTCTCTTCACTGTTGTGTTCCCAATATAATGATCGCGAGTCAAGAATTCATCAAATATTGAAATAGAGTGAAGTGTAGTCCATATATAATAAGAGCGAAGATTAATAGCAAGCATTTGACATACGGTTCACAACATATCTGTCCAATCGATAGGCCATATAAAGCGATGCAAAAGCGAGAAAATCATATGAAAAAACTTAAGCGAAAAATAGTGGCGTTGAAAGACAGAGCAGAGAAGTAACACAAATAAAGTCAAATAATTTGAGTGAAATCGAAAATAAAGTGCAGTCACCGTATGATTAGCTCAGCATTTGATTTGCAGAATACAAGAACCAGAATTACAGACAAATCAAACACTAAAGACTGATTCGCACACAAACTGAGAATAAATTTTATTGAATTATATGCACACATATTCTGTGCACATAAAAGATGAACCAAAACACTGGGCTATAAAAGAAAATTCGAAGAAAAAATAATTTTTTTTAGTCTTTATTTAAACTTTTTGGCTGCAAAATACGTGATTCACTCAAAAAGATAACCAAAAGTTATATAAATATAAAAAAAATAATTGTTTGCAATAAAATTGATTTTTATTTTTGCTGAGAAATTCAGAGACAATTCTTTTTAGTGTTTTATCGCTAACTACTTAACCAGAATTAAATGAAAGAAAGGTTCAAAACAGAAGACTTTTTCAAAGAAATGTTAGTCTGAGTGCACACTATGTTTACCAAACACTTCACTGTATAGTCGTATCTGAAAAACTAAAACATCTCTCAAATGACTTAAACTTTAATATTTGTGATTTCTTCTGAGAATATGTGTCTTTGAAAAAACAATATCTGATTTCTGGCAGAAATGAGATAAAAAATTAATTAAATATAAAATTATATACAATTTAGTGGATGGAGAATAACAGCTCAGCCATAGACAATATGCACCCTCAGAGAGTGGAACCCACCCGACTCATTACTTAAAGCCTATTATTATCTAATGAATCAATGGATATCCATTATTATGGGTCGCAGTAAATCATATTCATATTTCATTATAATATGTTATTTTTGAAAAAAACAAATATCATCCGAACAAATATAGTGAACATTAATTTACTTTTAGAATAATATTGTTATTAGTTCTAAACTCAAAGAGCTTTTGACTGATTTTATCCGTGATATTTGCAAATTAGTCTAAAATAGCTTAAATCATAATTTTCCGTCAGTCGCACAGAGGGAGAGGGAAGAGAGAGAGAGAGGGAGGGAGGGAGAGAGAGAGAGAGAGAGAGAGAGAAATATTAGTCAAAATTATTTGCATAACTGTATTACGAATGCATCGCTAATAACGTTTATTAAACTGTGAATACGTTTTCGGGTTTTAAAAATCTCTTCCATTCAACAGATTATATATCGTTTAAAAAGATAGACATTAGAAAAATGAAACAATAATTTTCACGATTCATATGTTTTTAAAGTATTTCACATTAATTCACACAAAATAATCAAATGATAAGATCTGAAGAATGCGGAATATTTGCTCAAATTAAGAGACAAATATGTTTTCAAAGAACAAATTTCATTAAATATCTTAATTGTCGATCAAATTCTAAGAATATATGACACAAATGACATCAATAGAGCACTCAATTGGCTGAATGCCATTCACTCGCAATAATATACTCGAGTTTGTGTTTTGAGACAATTTTTAGAGTAAGAAAAAATAGGCGTTAAGTCACATATCATTAACAAAATAATGAAAATATAAATAAGCCCTAAAAATAAGTGACAAAAGTTGGCAGTCATTGGACTCATATTTTTCTTGTCTTCTGAATTAACCAGAAATGAGTAGTCATCCGAAGCCAACGTATAATTAAATGTGAAATCTTTGTAAATCTCGATATTTTGAGCACCAATTTCTCTATCATCACAACTATCAGACAATCCTTCTCTCAATGGTTTCAAAGTGAATAACAATAAAAAATATCTACAAATTCATCGCCAAAACTAATAATTATTTGTAATTAAAGCCTCACTAATGACCCAAAAGTTTTACACAATTATTATTTTAAGTGTTTATTACGATAAAGGATTTAATGAGAATAATGTCATTGAGATTGAAATGAAAGTTATTAATCATAAATCAAAAACTGCCGAACAAAAGGCTGGATAATCATCGGTAAAGTACAGCTTTTGCAAGAGTACAGCTGCTGTGCTAATCAGAAAAAATAAAAATTGAATTAAAAAAACAATTTTTGATGACATGAATAAACAGAATCTAATTCTGAAAACCAATTATAAAAGCCATTGAAAGCAGAGATAAGTATCAGAATCGGTAATGGATTTAAAAGTCATTTGAAAGCCGAATACTTATGCAAAACATAAGTTAATATTTATTATCAAATAAATTATTGCACAAAATTGCAATCATTAGTCATTAGACTGAATTCACTATTTATGATATTTAGGTGCTTTCAAATGCGAGGAAAGAAATGCAAATATTCTTCTATTCTTTAGATTGTCATCAGTGTAATGGAAGGGAATGGAAGGGGACACCTACACACAACACTGGCAACCATCATAATAATAGTAT
>JAQFXL010000829.1:0-16122 GCA_034693445.1 Edwardzetes edwardsi | reverse complement strand
TATTAATTGAAATATTTCTGCAGAAATGCCTGACTTTTAGTCAATGTTTTCCTCAAAAACATTAAATGCTTTTATGTGTTAACACAAACACTTAGATATAAAGGTATCGAATGACAGTCTTTTCATTCAATCCAAACCTTTTAATTTCAAATTACTTTTTGTTAATTAAATGTCTTTTAAAATAATTTCAATTATTTTTAAGATTTGATTCTATAATAGAATGAATTATTAATTAATATTCAAATTCTAGTTATTTTAGTTTCGATGCATTTTCAACAAACATTAGCTTTGATGCAATTGTAGACAAGAAGAGCCTTTTCAGTAAAGGGATTGCGCGGTGACATACTTTGTTCTCGTTATTCAGGCTAATTGTTTATCAGACCTGTCTTCAAAAACAGTATGTTAATCAAAGGAACAAGGCAACATTTTTCTCTTCAACGGAGCACTTTGCGTATAAAGTTGTTTCAATTGTTTTTAGATTTGGATTATTAAATGCATTTCATCGCTCATACAATGAGTTTACAATCACTGATATATAAGTTTGTTTTGTGCTCACAATTTAGTCTCAAAATCAAACAGAAATGCAAACATTGGAGTAAATATAGAAAATATATTTTAGTTTAGTTTTATTAAAACAAAATATACTGGTATTCGACAAAACCGGTTAATAATAAATTTAAGTTCGACTCCTATTTTAGCTTTTCTTATATCTATTTAAATATAATTCACGCGATACTAATAAATGTAATAATAATAATAGTTATAAAGTTTAGTAATAGTGAACAGTTGTCTAATCATTAGGTCTTAGTTGGTCTCAACCAGGGTTCACCAAGCTCTTCATCTTCAGTGGGGTCAGGAAAGAGAGAGAGAGAGAAAGAGGGTAAGATCTGGAGTTATTCTGTGCTAATTTAGTTCAAGTTCTCCTAATTTACAGTTTTAATCCATTTTGGCGCCCATTTGTTAGAATGGTCTCAATTTTAGGTAGGGTAGGGTAGGGTAGGGTAGGGTATCGGTTCGAAAATCAGGTTTTCCAAATTTTTCGAGTCAGGGGTATAGGGTGACCCCCAGTGACCCCTGGTCTCAACTAACCATAAATTCTTCTCAATTAAAATATAATAAAAACTAAAGTACACAGAAATTAAACAAACTTTTCGATTATTATTTCGTTTGCTATGAGTTATGATTTCGACAAAACAACTCAATTAAGTAAACAATAATTTTTAGATTCAAAACTTTTTTTTGTTGCAAACGATTGCATAAAAAGTGGTTTAAAAACGATCTGATTTGAGGTAATTTAAGGTCAATTGCTATTGAGCTCAATGTCGACAATAGACTTATTATTGGTATTGTTTGCTATTTATTAAGCATTGAAAGCAAATAAATCTAATATTAAGACAACAAATAATGTTATATTAGGGCAACACTTAATTCTTTGCAACGATTCGGTCCAACAATTGTTAATATCTGCTCTGAAATCGTTGGACAGCCTTTTGTCGATATTTACATACTAATGGTATTTACTTTGATATCTAACAGCCATTATCTGCTCGTAATTACTTCAATATAACAATGAATTAAAATATATTTGCCATAAATTTCAAAAACAATTTTAGTGAATATTAAAAGTGTAGGAACTCTTCATTAATAGTAATTCATTTTTCTTCACAAAACATTGGCATTCATTCATATAATTTATTTCGCATTCATTGACATTAGACTTCCGTAAGTGTTGTCAGTAGTGGTGAGACTCGGATTGAGAACAAAGTTTTTCTCAAAAAGTATTTACATTTTTCATCGACTTTAGTGACAAACCGTAACATTTGTGAGAAATTCTATTAAATGCTATTTTATATCAAAATTTGGTTTGACTTTAATTCATCTCTCCTTCAAAACATTTAACACTTTCATCAGTTTTTTGGTTTTGTAATATTTGTTTGATTTATAAAATTATTTATTCAAAATTTGAGTCCACAAACAGATATGAATTTCAATGCCATTCCTTTTCATTTGAAAATACATTTATTCAATACTTTTCTCAACAGATTTAGTGCTTTTGATTTTTAAATCACTGCCAAAATAGTTATTATTTTTCGATAAATTAATTGAAAGAACAGAACTCTATTAAGAAATACGAATTTGACATTTAGTTTCTCAAAACTTCAAGTTATTTTCAGTTTGTCTTACTCTAGGATTCTGTGAATTCCTTGAGTCGACTAATTAGTCACAAGATCAATTCAAATGATGTATTAAAATAGCATTTCTTTCGATAGAATCCAATGTTATTTTGTTTACTTACCGTATTTCCGCGCCATAGACGACATGTCGGTATAGCTGAGGTTGGTCATTTCCTCAAAAAATGCTTTATGATGCCTATTGACAAGTCGGTATGGAGTGAGGGAAAAGAAATACAAATTTTAGATAAATTGTGGGCATATTTTAGTCAGGATCGGAAAGAATGGCATTCAATGACATTCTAATCGTTAATACTTTTATCTCAATCTCTGTCATATGGCTTGAAATATATTCTTCTTAATCATTTGACACAAAAATATTTGTGGTCTACATAATTACTAAAATTCATAAAATTTTGTTTTTCCCTCATATTGACCGACATGTTTGTTTACCCGGGGTAAGCCGACATCATCCCTAACCTCTATTTGCACCGACATGTCAACTATTGCGCGGGAATGCGGTAGTTTTAAACTGATTACAAAACGATACATTTGTTTTCAACACCCAGTGATGTGAAGAATAACTCCTCAAACTGTATGATCATCTCTGAAGATTGCTTAAATTAACTTGCAATTAGCAAATTTTATTTTATTCTCTGCAAAGAATCCGTAAATTTCTCTGTATTTGTTATTTTTCTGACAAATTCCGGCAGTTTTGTTGAACTTTTCGGTGAATCACATCAAGTTTTTTCATAAGATTCTTGGCTAGACCAACCTCACTCAACCCTGTTCATATTAGAGCGCCCACACCTCTAACAAATTATATTTTACTAGTACATTAAGAATTATGAATAAATCTTTTTAAAAATAGTCTCAGATATAATAAAATTCGAAATACGAGTAATATTTTCATATCGAAAGGTTGGAACACATTTTGAATCATTAAATGTTGCGCTCATTTCATCAAACATACAGTAATTAATAGAAAATAAGTAAGAAATTAGAAATGTTTTCATTTCATAAATAACTTAATTAATTTCAAAATTCAGGTTAAATTCTAAACAGAATTGAATCGATTTTATGATTTTTTTCTCAATCGATTGAAACATTTTTTTCTGAAAAAAATGATTTCTTTATTAATAATGATTTTTCAGTCAAATGGAGTGAAAACTAAATTATGATTTTCATACCAAGAGTAGAAAATATCAGTAGAATTTTGGTTCATAAGTGAAAAAATTAGAAAAGATAACCTTTTTGTATAAATGTCTCGACGATGGCTGTGATTAGGAAAGAGTTTTATTATATAATAATCGCATTAGTATTACATAAATATCTGACGCGTTGTTTATAAAACATTTATTGTAATTATGACTACGATTACAGTTCTAATCATTATTTTTACTCTAATTGTGAGCAAAGAGTTAATTATAACATATAATGTAATTAATTGTTCGACAAATTGAGAGATACTAATCATTTTCACACATTTTGTGATGAGATTTCAAGTTCTATCAGGGTATTGAGATCGGAAACCAAGATCATTGATACTTGAGTACTTAAATTTAGGATTTTAGCATTGTCAATATCTCCAGCTTGCATAATCAAGTTCTAATCGCTAGTTAGGTTTTCCAGGTAATACTGGAATAGAAAATTTGCTGGTAATTATTATTCTAATCTAGAATCCGGGGATTTTTCAAATGTTAAAATTCTATAAAAGATAAAATGAGCTTGGTGTGCTTTTGTAATTGGTTGAATATGGTGTGCCCTCTAATTGTTGGCAACAATTGGATTGGTTGTGAAAGGCTCTGAAAAGGCTATGAATTTCGAAACAATAAACCATTAACTCATTGATTGAAAGCATTTATTCAAAAACATATTCTGTATTCATATTTGAATTAATTGCTGATTTATTAAACCCTTTTTTCAAATGCAGTAAAACTTTTAATTCAATTGAGTTAAACACAAATTAGTATTTAAGTGAACACAAAGTCAACTATCAATTAACATAAAAATAACACGAATTTTGTCGATTCATTTGTCAGTTGGGAAACAGTTGTGTTGAAAGTTATGTCAAACTATCAGAAGAAGTGTTGAAATGCCGAAAGTGGTAACTATTGAACACTTGATTATGTCGTTATTGGAGACAATATTTGAGAAAAAAAGACAAATCGATAGAATAGGGAATCAAAAGTGAAAATTGTGTCAATCATTGCAATCAAATGCAAAATCAGAGTAATAATAATCGAAAAGTTTGTATAATATTCTGTGCAATACATCCATAAATGGCGCGTTTGTTATATACCTCTTAATAGATGAATGAAAAAGTGAAAGCATTGGACAAAAGCGAATGTAAGGCAGTGTTAGCCGAGTGTAAGCACTTTCCCTAATATCTGTATTAATGTTAGACTCATCTCTCTCTCTCTCTCTCTCTCTCTCTCTCTCTCTCTCTCTCTTTCTTTCTCTCTCTCTCTCTGAGTTGTGTTAGTGAGCAGTTGTGCCGAAGCGAGTGCTCACTCACACAGTGTTGTGGAGTGAGTCCAACATTGCATATAAATCGCTGCGAACACAACACATATAACACTTATAGCACACATATAGTGAATCTGTGTTACCATAGAGACAATGCCTGATATTTTGGCCTCTATTTCAATACCGGCAGGTGCTCAACGTTAGGGACAACGCTATGTACAATAAAGGCAAAGGTTCTGCCGTCCCTTCTGATGCTCAGGCAAGAGAAAAGTGAGTATAACTTTGATTTCAATTGTCTTATCAGACGACTAGTGCTATGAAATCATAATTAAAAGCAATTTTGGCTGAGAATTGAAACATTGATTTCTATTTAAAGGTTAGCGCTATATGTCTACGAATACTTACTACATGTCGGCGCCCAAAAAGCTGCACAAACTTTTCTATCGGAGGTAAATATGGTACTATTTTCTGACACTATATTTTTGTGCTAATCTAAGGCACAGTAACGCAACACAACTGAACGCCACTCGACTTCAATGCGTTGATCGATAACTAACTCCTGGCAGCCCTTCATTACCTCCACAAACACCGTAACGCTCGATATGCACTCGAATAGCCCCTCCCCTTAAATAGGGCGCTCGTTAACAGAGCGTTGGCCACCACAGTGTTCAGAACCAGAGCTGTCAGCCAAAAGCTGAGAAGACTAGCGCTGGGATACCCTTTTCTTAGACTATTTGCTCAAAAAAATACAATAATTGATTGAATGACAAAATTGTTTAAATGTCTAAAACTAATGTCGAAAACGATTCTAATATTAGAAGCAATGCTTTGTTTCAGACCTCGTAATGAGTGTTACGAACGAAACAATAATTATTTAAATCAAAAATAAAAACTATTTTAAACTCATTAAATGTCATGATTTCGGTGAAACATTCTGAATTTGGTAGCATAAGATGAGATGAGATGGGTCAAATGAGGGTCAATTTACCACCATTATCACTAATTTTCATTATTAAATGGGCAAAACCATAGTTATTATTGAGATTCTGTTGAAATTTTATGTAGAATTAATTCAATCAGAATATATGAATTGCAAGAATATTTTGCTTTTAATATTTTCAAAATTATTTAAATTAAGTTAATTAAACATTTAATCGAGTTATTTAGCCATGCTCATTTTGCTAATTTTCAATTCTCAAATATTCTCAAGAATGCAGAAAACACTCAATTATGAGATTATTGAGATTTTGTTTTTATTTTTTTGCTGAGTAGTGATTAGGAGCCCAGCAGTCAAGATGTTAGCCTATCTGCTAATCAGCCGGATATTAATGAATCGTTAAGTTAATAAATCGATAGAATATGTGAAATACGAGACGATTCTTGGTTTTTGTTCACTTTAAACCAGGGCTCAGCTACTCCTGTATAGAGACCAAAATGACGATTCCGAACCAATTTCGGGCTAAATCCAGTTTAAACCCGGTTATTTCGGCCACATTTAGTTTAAATATCCCTCAATTCGGTATGAATTCAGTATGAGGTCAAATGACCAATTTTTTAATAAAAGATCCAATCCAAGCTCTCAAAAATCAAGGGGAAATTTGGGCTGATCCACCTTGCTGACTCCTGCTTTAAACGTTTTAATAAATTATGAAATATTTCAGTTTAAAAGAGAATCTATTTTATTCCAAATACAAAATTAGTTGAAATTTAAATATTATTATTATTATTGCCTATCGTTTTAAATGACATTTTGTTTGACCGAAACAATTGACATAAGTTTGAAATACGAGCCGTTTTGCTGATAAAAGCTGTCGACGTGAAAATTGCTCAAATATTTAACCCATTCGAAGGACAGCCTCTGATGATTATCATTGCCCCTGAAAATTGCCAGTGTGCCTGGAGTCCCCAACAGTGCCCAAGGTCGCTCTGGTGGTCGCTCTGTGAACCCGTCATCAGTGCATTGAAACCAAATAATACATTGTTTTCCAAGAATTGAATTCGAAATGAATTTATCGCAAATTATTTTATGAAATGTCAATCTTTTAGTGAATTCAAACAAATCACTGCATAATCTCTTATTGGAAGACATGTGACGTTTCCTACATTTTTTTCAAATATTAATCTGAAATCTGAGTCATTTTCACTGATATTTTCAATTATTACATGAATTGCAATAAAATGACTCAATTTAACTATTATTTCATAGTTTACATACATTTTTAATAATATTCATTCAATTCATTCAATGGTTATTTAAATGAATTCTTTATTAAAACTAATGTTTTATTGAGTCGTTTGCGTCAATTTTTAAGCAATTATTCGTCAAAATATTTGAAAAATAAATAAATATTGAAATAAATAGTATTTAACTCTTCAATGCTTTGCAATGGTATCCTCTTTATTCGTCGAATCTCAAAATACCGAATTCCACATCGACGAAATATTGTGTACCACTTGACCGAAAATTTTTGATATTCCCTTAGTCGAATAAATTTGTCCCGCTTTACCAAGAGAGAATTATCAAGGTTTCATATTGCCGAAAAATGAATATGAAATTTCTATAATTCTTTGACGCATTAATATACAGTTTGACCTCCAGATCTGAGAACGTTCGGTGACCGAGATATTTGTCTCTTAATGAGAAATTCTCTTATTGAGTGGTCTCTTAATAAAAGGTCAGACGGTATATGATTTAATCTAAATAAATATTAAATTCACTTTATTTGATCCCAAAAGTCTTCATCAATTAAATGATGTTATTCTTGACAAAATATTCAACAGTTTAAACCATGAGAAATTTATAACTCAATCTTTAATTAATTTTCGGCAATATGGTATTCGGCGAACCGGTATTCCGCGAAGTGAGATTCGTCGTATAGAGGGTGAACCCTTTGCAATTAGATATCTGAGCAATCTATTAGCTTAACAATCGATTGAATTGTATTCAAACTAATGACAGAATTTATTGACTAAACGATAATTGTCTTAATTTATCGTTTTTTGCATAAATGGATAAAACGGTTGATTCAACAGTTATTTAATGAAAGCGAGTCTATTATTATTAATTTATTTGCTAACCATTAGCGCCAGTAATTCTGTTACAATCAACAGTTGTCTTATCTATGATGTGGGTCTTCAATAGCAGTGCTGTTCAGTTGTGGTAAAAGCTTTGGCACAAAATATGCGCGATTCAAATCTTTCAAACAATAACTTCATTTAATTTTATTAATTGTTTTTCAATTTAACAGATAAGATGGGAGAAGAATATCACTCTGGGAGAGCCACCGGGGTTTCTCCATTCTTGGTGGTGGTCAGTATCCAATAATTTATTATCCTTTTGATCCCAATATCATAATTGAATGCCTTTTAAGTCAATTGATTCCCAAATAAAACATATTTCAAACCCTTTGATAGTGTGTTTTGGGATCTGTATTGTGCGGCACCGGAACGGAGAGACTCGTGCGAACACTCGAGTGAAGCCAAAGCTTTTCATGACTATGTAAGTGATGAACACTCCTTTCAATTTCATAATTAAGTGTTAAGTCTTTTATTTGTTTTAATCTATCATTGAATTGATTGTCTAAATAAGGAATTATTGATGAAATTGAGACAAAATTAGTTAATCATTGTTTACATCTAAACAAACAGTTATTTCATTCAAGTCTCCAATCGATTCGATACGTTGAGCCCTAAGAAATTTGATACTCTTTTGCTGTTTTCTTAATGCTTTAATCTTGTGGTTGACCTTCAGATTCATCTTTGAATACAATCTCTTATTAATTTGTCTCCGATCAGAATTTATGACTTTTTAATCGCTTTGAATTTAGGCCAACCATTCATTGATTGATACTTTTAAAGCCATTTATTGCATGAAAATGTCTCTGAAAGTGTGTAAAATGCGTTGATTAGCCGTATCTCTCAATGAATGCAAAGTGTCATCAAATTAAGTGAAAAGCCATGAATTGTAAGCTTTTAATTCATAAGATTGTCAAAAGTGGCATAACTTTTGTCTATTAATATGTAATGTTTGTATGAATGGCATAAATCCTCTTTCAATTGAATAACTACTTAAAAGCCGTTCAAATCTGATAACAAGTTCTTCAAAATAGAAGACAATTAGAATACGGAGAATGTGTGCAACGGGTCGGCCATTCGATACTGTATTCTGTCGAAGATTATAGCAGGGATTGACTGACTCTCAGTTTATATAAGTTATTATTGAAGTCTTGAGAATCGAGTGAACACAAGTGAACAAACTCAAACAGGAAAGAGTGTGCGTGTGTACTAGTGTTGTGCCAGTGCTCTGACACTGGTGTTATGCCAGTGCCACCTCAATTGATGCCATACTGGCAGTTAACAAAACCCCAAATATGTGAGAGGTGTTCAATCAGTCAACACAATAAAAATTGAGCCCAATTTATGAGAAATGGGAGGGAAGGGAAGGCCAACACAAAACACTGAATGCATTATAACATTTGCCACTTGAAACTCAAGTGTTGCTCTCAGATGACACAAGAGATGTATAATTTTTATGATCAACTCTTCCAATAATATCTATATTTTAGTGTTTTCTCAATAAGTGTTTTGTCAGATAAACTCTATTAAGAAATCGATACTATTTTTAATCACAATTGCAGTCAATTTGGGATTTCTTTTATATTTTTTTAAAAACATCTAAACATAAGAAACACTTAAAAATTGTTTCATTTCTTCCGATATATTTGGTTTGATTTCAAATAATATATTTCTATTGTAATAAAATTTCCCAATCGTTTGATTTAATTGTTTTATCACTAAATAAATAGCTTTTACCGAAAGTCCGCTTCAATTATAAGCTCAAAATTATTTATCTGTTTTGTTTTCGACTTTTCATTTAACCTTAAAATAGGCTATTTTTCCTCGTTTAGTAACAAATTCAATGCTTGTATTTTTGACATATTTTTTCGTTTTGACGGCGACTCTCATTATTCATATGAAAGGAAAAAATCTAATTTCATAAACAAATCGAAGGCTAAAAAAAGTTTTGTTTTTCATTTCTTTAGCGAGACTTTTGTCAACCGATCGATATTTAGCTGTTTTTCTAAATATTCTCGAATCATATAAACCAAAACTTTTCTAAACACTATTTCTTATTTATTTTCTCAGATTATTAAATGTCTCAAATTATTTGCATGAAATTCAAATTTGAGTAAATGATTTAAAATGTCACCTTGTCAACTTTGATTTTTCATTAGAATCGTAAAAGAAGTTTATTTTAGATTCAGAACTGACTTAATCTTAATGTCGATCGGAATGAGTGTTGAACTGTATTGAAAAGTATTGTCTCAATCCTACAGTTGTCTCAACGCACCAGTGATTGCAGCTTTGCTTAATTTAGCGATTCGTGAACCACTTCCACAAGTTTTGAAGTTCACAACTCTTACAGTTCAATAGTCACTAACCTTTAGTTTTAAGATAATAGATGTTCTTTGAATGCAAGACTCGAATCAATTGTATTCATCGCCAGAATATTGTCGTTCACTTTCGGTTATTCCCAGATATTTAGCCGAAAGTAATCAAAGACTGATTTACAGGTTTCTCTCGAAACTCGATTAATATTGATATCTATTCAAAGTTTTAAAATAATTCGTTTTGTTATTCGGCGACCAATTAACTGGTTGTGCATTCATTACATTCATTAATCACTAACTATTGATAAACCAATTAATCAAAGTCTAAGAACAGACGACAGATAAGAATCCTCTCCCCCTGTCTTTGGTTGGAATTTTTCAATTGATTATAATATTTTGAACTCAAGTTTTTATTTAATCAAATCTTTAGTTTTGGATAAATATTTATATTTTCCAACGTATCGGATAAAAAAATTACATTAATCAAAAAATTAACAAGGTGATTACTTCAGTTTGGAAAAAGTATTCAAAATTGTTTGAAAACACTGTCACCAAGAATTGAAAGATTAATATTTAGTGTATATTCTAGAATATTTAGCTGAGATATATGTACAGAATTTCAAAGGAATAATTGCAAACATTTTACACTTAATTTACAGTTTTTTGCTTTTAATATATTCAGTGAATTTCTTATGAATTGTTTTGAAAATTGAAACTTTGAATTTAAATGCAGTTATTCTTTAAATATTAGCATAAAATGTCAGGCTTTGGGCCAATTATTCTGATATTTAATCAACTTTTATGTAGAGCTGATGTCTGACTGCAATACCTTTTTTTTGATAATCACTTGACGCCCATTATTCTCATTATTCGCCTCTTATTTGACAGTATTTAAAAACATATTTGATTTAATAGTTTTGTTGAATAACTGCTAATTAATTGATTGATTGAATGCCAATCACTTTATAATCATTTAATAATAGTTTTTGATTTATTAATAATATAATTCAATATTTTGCTAATTTAATCACTGGATTAAAAGCATCATAAAGAGAGTCGGTTTGTATAATGGATAGGTTTTCACTCTTTTGCGATTATAAGGCAATTAGAGTCAACTGAATCTCTACTTATTTCACTATATTTCCAGTATTTAAAAACGTTAAACAATTATCACAAATCATTTTCTTTGAGTCAAGTGAAGGACGACTTGTTTTTTTTCTAGACTTCTATTATGTTTTTATTCATAAGCAGTCAATACAACAATAAAAATAATACAAAACTTGATGTCATTTCTTGAGAATAATATTGTCTTCAGTTATAATGAGAATCAAATTTCATGAATAAAAGCCACAAATTTGGGCAAAAAATAAACAATTGAATGACATTCAAAGTTATCGTTAATCAAATGGCAGTAATATAATAGATAACCAATTATTTCATAATATTATTCTCATTATTAATTTCTCATTAGTTTTCTTATTCTCGATTCCAATCAATTGATTTGCCAACGAATTCACACAATTTTAATGTCGTGTTTGTTAATCATTTGATTTTGAAAATTGTTTTATTGTCACCATTTATACCCTTAATGTTGATTTCATGGCCACATCTTTTCCTTCGTTTTTTTATTTTCTCTTTTTTTTTGACTCAAACTTATTCTTAATTTTTTTGTTGTGATTCTTATTCTGCAAAACGAGTCCAAAAGGTCTTCTGTTTTGCGATTTTTGTTTGTTTTCACCTCAATTTTGCTCAAAAACGTCAAAACTTTTGTCTTAATTCTAGTTAAGAGAAACGAATATGTTTTCTAAGAGCAGTTAATTACTTGTTTGTCACCGATTCTCAGCCGAAATATAAATATGTTTATGTTTCAAACTTCCCATAAAAAACTTCTTAATTGATTTCTTTGCAAATTTTGCATAAATTGCGGCAATTATTCAAATTTCAACTTTTGATTTATTATTGACTCAATTTTTAAGGAAAACTATTGCAATAAAAAAGTTGTAATATTTTCTTTAAATAAACTTTAAGACTGGAAGACAACTGTAAATTTTGAACTGAATTGAATTTTCTGCTAATAAAACTTAACCAGAATATGGACTCGAAAGCACCGAAACCATTGAAAGCTTTTAAGAAATGTGTTCTCTTCTAATAATACATTCAAATTGTATTTATTCAGAATATATGCACTTTTAGTTACATTCAATTGGATTCAATTTCATTTCTATTGTCATCAAATTAGATGTTCTCCAATCTTTCATCTATTTGTTTCCTCACTCTTGAATGATCCTGTTTCAATTTCTCAATGAATCCGTCTGGAAATTTGTGTTTTCAAGACAATATCATGTTTTAATTAGTCTGAAATACTCTTGTTAATAATTACTTGACATCATTGAAGAATAGATTTTATATTCAATTAACGTTTAATTGTTATATTGAATATATTTTTTAATGTATAGAAATTTCCAATCAATTAACTCATTGCTATTTTAACTATCTTGGTGAGATTCTTTTCTATTCTGAGGAATTTAAAACATTCTCTAATATCGAATAAATCAATAGATTCTCACCAATCAAGTGCTCAGAATTTGATAGTTAGAGGGTTTGCTTAGAAATTGATTATCTGTTGCTTTGAATGTTTGTCTTGTATTCAACCGAACGTTCAATTAATCTTCACTTTAATCTTCGTTTAGGGTTTTGTTAATTCTGGATATGCCGTCAATGGAATCGCTGGTCATGTAAGTCAGGCTTTTATTCAAATATTTTCCACTTTCCTCGATATTTTCAATAGTTGCTGGATAACAAACTGACAAACGCAATAAATTTCTAATTATGTTTCGTTACATTTAATATGAAAGTGTGTTATCATCGCTCCTTTCGATCAAATATTAATTTTAATTTCTCCCTAAATATGGTTTGTTTGGACGACTTTACGATTGTTTGCAAGTCTTTTACTGTTAACCAAATTGTCGTTCAATTTATTGCCGTATAATTTATGCATTATTTACCTTATATTGTATTATAAGTCGTAAATTCTGTTCAAATAAGACATGTCTTTTCTCTATCACTCAGACCTGTCTTCAATCATATATCAAATTAAAATTCAAGAATCGTCGCAATTAAATATCTTTTATAATCCAATTAATAGACAATAAATCCAATGATTTATATGTTTTAAAGAAGTGAATAGCGATTCAATCGACTCTTAAATTTCATTACACGATATATAAATATTTGTCAGATATTTGTTTAAAATTAACACCAAATTGTTTATTGTATGCCATTATATGACACTGTTTTCAATACTTAATTCAAATACAATATTATGCAAAGAATTTATTTTGCAAATCAATATCATTGGTATTAGTGGCTCAAAAAAGTGATAAAAGTGATAATTTGCTAGATCATAAACACTTGTTTTTTAAGAAATTATTCCAAAACATCCCTGATTGTGGGCTCAAACCACACCAATATTGCAAATAGCGCTGCTCTCCATTGGCTTATTTTTCACCGATTTTTGTCTCGGAATAAAATATGGATTAATTTCGCCGTCGATATCATAGACTCTATTTCTGGTTTCAGTCTTTTAACTTATGATAGAGACTACAGAAACAGGTATTGATATTCCGGCGCCTTTAGTGCTATAATACATAATACCTGTCGTAATACTGGAGTTAGAAATTAATCATCTTTTCTGCCAAATGTTTTCTATTCAATACTCGTTCGTAAGGTTTTGGATAATTCGATATTCAGTGAAACCAATGATTGCAATGATAGTAATGTAAAGACAACTTCGACTCTAATTCACACCTTTCCCTAATTAAAAGTTTACTTCTCTTTCATTTATATCACCTTTGAATTATTATTCATATCAATCATTTCGAGAGAGAGAGAGATAGAGAGAGAGAGAGAGAGAGAGAGAGAGAGAGAGAGAGAGAGAGAGAGAATAATGAATATATGGCCACTGATTGTCATCGGTTTTAGGAAAAGACTCAGAAAGAAGATAAAAGAGAAAAAAATATTTGTGATATCTTTGAGTTTATGTCTAAGTCGAGTGCCTTTATATATAATTCAATGGTTAAAGTAGAACGAGTGCAACAGAAGTGCCAACTCTGGTGTAAGAACACCGGTAACAATGCATTGCACAGACCGAACTATGGCGTGGCCTAAGCTAGCCGTGCGTTAACCTCATACACGAATATCGTCACATTTTTCTTTTGTAACTCCAATGTCTGACCCCCTCCTCCCTAGTCTTCTCTTTTTTTATCATTCATTTCTTCCGCACTTTTGGAACTCATTTTTTGCACAAAAGTTTCAGAATTAAAGACTTCTTTAAATGAGTTTTTGTTTTTCATTCAGTGCTTATCTCTACTCGAAAACCAATATTTTTGTGACAAAATTTACCCTTAAATTCGTTCTTAACTTGGAATCGGTAAACATATTTCGAAATGATAGAAAAAGGAACGAAAACCAAGATTATTGGAATTGTATTAAAAATTTTGATTTAGTAGTGAAGAGAATAATACGCGAAACGATTTGCAAGAAATACCAAACGGTTTGAGGCGATGGCAAAGTCTAACTCGAATTCTTCGTTTTGTTTTTCATTTGATCACAAGATTTGAATCGAAAAAAATAAATAATCAAAACAAAAATAGGGACCAGTTTTGCACAAATAATGATAGAAAAAGTCGAAGAATAAGTTGAGCTCAAAAACTGGACGTTAATACCTACGAACTGGTAATGAAAGCAACTTTTGGTTAGGGTTTGGGTCGAGTCGATCGCCAAATCCTGTTGTGTTAAGTATTGTACAGAACAAGAAAGTGTTAGCACAAGAAGTTCATGACCACAAGTGAACTGCACAACCATTCTATACGCTCTTCTCTTTTATCTGGTTTTAATTGTAACTCATATTCGTTGCGATACTTATTTGTCAAATGGTTTTGACTCACAATTCTTAAACATTTTTTTCATTCTTTTCCCACAAATTAAAAGATTTTTTCATTTCTTGTTTTGCAAACAAGACTTTGAACACAATTTATGCGAAAAGCTAATGAATTAATGCCTTTATTACATCCATTAATGATTATCCTGCTCAATTTATTGTTATTGCTAGATATAAATATTCTTAAAAATTAATTGCAAATAATAATAGATTTTGTTTTATAGTCTTAAGATTTTAATAGATTGGATATAATAACCAAAAATAGCATATATTGACTCAAATTCTTGTATTTTGATTTTGATTCGAGTGTCTGACAAAAGTTGGCCCTAATTTCATGTCTGGAATGGGTTACGTAGTCTTATATAAGGGCTATGAGTGCGACGCCCTTTCACTCGAGTCTTAAATTAGATGCTTTATAACCGAATTTCTTGTTATCAAATGTATTAATAATTTAATATTTAATACAATCTTAAAAATAGTGACTTAACATAAATAAGCTTTTAGAATCACCATGCTCTTTATTTTGTTGATTGCCTCTATTTTGAATATACAATTATTTGCTTTATATGTAATTACATTCGATTCTTGTCTTTTGAATTGATTTCAAACCAAACAAAACATTGAAATACAAGCAGTAATTGAAATATTTTCATAATATAATAACAACTTTTCTTCGCTTTTGAATTAGTGGTTGTTTGTGATCTTCTCGATAGGGATGAGCCCAAGGCCTGTCTGACAACGAAAAACTTTGTTCCAACTCCTAATAGTGGTGTTTATCTTAGGTCTGTGCTATAATTTCAGACATTTGTTCAGTGCATTCAATCCCTGTGCTATTACTACAAGTAGCTTCTGCTCTTGGGTTTCCCTTTCACCAATTTTCGATACTATATTTTAAATTTTTTCGACCCTTTCTTTCAAATTATATGATTTATGAATGATTTGAATCGTCAATCATTCAAAAGTATGTTTTACTTCAATAAAACTACTGTTCCGAAAATCAATGTTCACTTTCTTTATAAGTTTGTCAACCGTTTGAATGTTAGGTAACATTGTTTGTAATGTTTTGCTATTTAGTGCCTAATCGGATAGCAATGAATGACACCATTCTTCTAATTATCAGATCAGTTCCTTTCTATTTATTGGTCCTCAATAT
>JAQFXL010000828.1:0-16131 GCA_034693445.1 Edwardzetes edwardsi | reverse complement strand
CGATTTCGCTCTGATTGGCTGAAATGTAATAAACGTGAAATAATATTACGAACTCTTTCATCAAATCTCTTTGCAATATCACTCTTATATTGCATTCTAAGTTAGCATGCTCAAATTCTAAATTGCATTTGTAAGCAGGCTCAATCAAGCGTTGAGCATAATATAAATATGTCGAATTTAAACCTAAAAACTTATACAATGCTTTGTTGGTGTGAATCAAATAATTGAACTTGTTCATTTGTTTGATGTTTTCAAGAAATCTTGGGTCCAGTTCACGCATTCTTGTTGTATCAACAGAATAAAAATTACCAATTATAATATTATTCAGAAACAATGGTGATACTAAACCAAGTTGAAAGGCTTTGGCTCTTGTGAACCGATGTATTTTTAAATATATTTGATGAATCATTAGAATTAAAATAGCAATTAAAACCAATTTTCTAAGTTTGTATTTCATTGATGTTGAGCACTTAATTTTCCTAAATGTCTTGCCCAAATATATGTTCGTAAAGGAATTAATCTTGCTTGAAATTCGATATAAAGCTAACCCCAACCACATCGATAATATTCCCCCCAAATTAGAAGCGAAGGACGAAAAATCTTTTTTAGGCACATATTTTAAGTGCAAAAAAACTTCAGATTTAATGACATAAAGAACTGCATTATAATTAATATTTTCGGAAACATTTTTAACATTGATTTTTTTGAGTAAAATTTCATCTTGCTTACAATCTTCAGAACACATTTCATTCAACAATTGTTCATCTAATTGAATTTGGCATGTTGAAATATTTTTGTTGTATCTATAGTTTAATTCATTCATATTTTTCAACTCTTTTTGATTCCAAAAGTAATTGTTTCCACATTTTTCGAGTTCTTTACGTCTCATATACTCTAACTTACAGTCGGTTTGAGATTTGGGCCAAACATTGTTCTGTTGGTTAAGACTGTAATCAAAACAGTTTGACGAATAGGGAGCCGGTAAAAGGCTTCCCGTTTGTTTCTTTAAATTGAAGGATGCAATAAAACCTGATTTCAATTTCAAAATATTATTAGTTTCAAAGTGAGATAAAACATAATGAGGGTGAATCAAATAAGTAGTTTCATCGGAATGAACCTCGATTATTAATGCAGACAAGTGATGTTCATTTGTGAGCTTGGTAATTTCATTATCTCGATTGTTGAATAGCGTAATACAAATATTATCGCGTTTATATCGGATATAATTCCTAAAACTTGAAATATCGTAAAACTTATTCAAATCACATGAATCTAAGGTTTCTACTTTTGTATTAGATTTGATTTTACACACAATCGACTGATTGTGAAATGAGCTTGCTTCAAAGTTTTTATAGAGATATCGTCTCTTCAAACATACGGTAATCGATGGCGTAGTGAAACCGCTTTCGACACTGACTTCAGTCACGTAATTGAAATTCAAGTAATCGTTCAACAGATCAATAAAATAATAGATGAATCCAAAATAAACAAGCCCTTTCACAATTTTCACCAATTTACAATTTCTTTTCACCCGTAACAATAAAGTTTTCACTGTTCTGTTCTCCATTCTGTTACAAAACATTTTGTTTTAAATCGAATTGTTGATGAATTTTTGTTTGAGCATGCAACAATCGATTGATAAAAATGTTTATTTCATTACAATTACACAAAATTAGTGATGAAGTTGATTACAGAACGATCAGTTGCTATTAGCTGCTAGATCAGTTCACTATCGACCTTAAGTTAAAGATATTTATCATAACAGAGATGTCATGGAAACAAATTAAATTTTCAAGATAATTATTGAGACCAACAAAAACTTGACATGCTAAAATTGATATTTTCTGAAGTAATGACTTTCTTTTGTGCGATTAAATCAATATTTCAGCTTTTAATTTACGATATCATCATAATAATGATGTTTCAACAAATCAATACTGATTTGAACGTTTGTGAAATGATTAAGGTTCACAAAAGTTATGAAAAGCTTAGAAGCTACGAAATATGCAATAGCATGTAGTTACAGCAGTTAAAGAATGACTTTGACACTTTCCAAAATAACTTCAACAAAATTCGTGCGTGACTTTTGCATTAATCGCACCAATTTGATTAAAATTATTCAGGAAAGTGTCAAAGGCACTCTTCATTCACTGTTGATTAGTCATGAACTTGGTTCAAATTTTTTTCATTAAATTTAAGATGACCAAACATTTTTAATGTAAATTAATTTTTACCCCACTCAGTGTATAATACAGAAACTTCATTCCAGCAGAATCCAGTTCACAAACCTTTTGTGTATTTATTAATTTTTTTCAATTTTGAAATCAATGAAAAACTGAAATAATTGTTGAAATCAGACTTCGTCTAAATTGATATGGTGTTTTAAAATGTAACAAGAGTATACTTCACCTTGAAGTTTAAACTTTGTATGAATCCTAAATAAAATTTTATTGAAACAATGAAAGAAAACATGAAATATTTAATCTTGTTCAGTAATAATTATTAAAATTAACTAATATTAATATTATTAATATCCTAATTTAGTAATATAACAACTTTGATCATCGAGGTATTATTCAAACATTGAAAAACATATAAAAAATATTAGCTAGCAAATTCTAATATTTATGGGACAACATTGATAATTATCAATGTCTTCATAATCTGATCTCAGTATTCCAGATAATACATAGAACAGAATTGAAATACCTGATAAAACTATGTATATCACAGCGCGGGTTATGTCTCTCGCTATATCATGTATTCTGAATTCCATTGGCTTTATTCCAGGTCCAATTTCAACAAATTTATTTTCTTTGCCTAGATTAACATGAAATCAAATTACTACAGTTGTTAAAGATTGCCTTTGACCCTTTCCAGATTAGCTTAAACCAAATCAGTTGTCAACCAACATGTCAGCCTTCGTACAGATCGAATACTTTTATTGTTTACAAACAATCACTGCATGAAGTTATTACCCGAACGGTTGAAGTATTGTTGGAATCGCACTAATTTGGTTGAAATTATTCAGGAATGTATCAAGGCACTCTTCAACGACTGTATCACTTTCAAAGTATTGACTCACGTAAGCAATAGTCCACAAGACATCCGATCCACAGAAGGCACAGAATAACTGTCAAACACAACGATACTTTTGGAAACCATTTTTTGAAGGCTTTTGTTATAATTAAAACAATGGAAACAAAGGACACAAAGGATGTCACAACACATGCAGTGAACGTTAATAAATCGTTATTCAGACCAAGGTATTTATTGTGAATAAAATCTTCATTAGTAAAGTTATCATATCGAGTATTGCTATCGGGAACATTTGTGTTATTAATTACTGCCTGGAGCCAATAGGATAGTGAGATCCCTTCTATGGCTGCGTTCAAAATAATCACAACGAGGACCTTGAAATCCATTATCAAACTTTTGGAAGCAACTTGGTGTTTTATGTTTGATTTCTGTAAAAAAGCTTGGATAGTTTTAATAACTAAAACACAAATACAATTAATTTAATAATTAAGTTAATAAAAAACAAAACTTTCTATTAAATGAATTGAAATCTATTGAGTCGTAATCAGTGACTACTAATCACTATCGGAAAAAATCTAAAATAATTATATCTTTCCCATTGTTAAGCTCATGACTGACTACAATGACTATTTGCAAGATTGAAATTTTTCGATTGATTAGGTGATTCTAGGAGGTAATGACTAATTATTGACGATTAATTAATGATAAAGATGAATTTTATGAACTAATTTGAAATGACATAATAATTATGTTACTATTTATTCTGATACAGTTAAAATGTGAGCTAGGTAAAAATTTCAAACGTTTGATAAATTAATTTAAGAATAAACAGGTACATCACTTCAACCCTTCAGTGCTCCTCCCAAGACGTGAAACAGAACAGATGAGCCAGATAAAACAATAAAGATAACACTTCGTATAATATCTCTGCGTCTATCCTTTAAATCATTCCCTGGTATTGAAACGCCCAGTATTTTTAAATCATCAAAGTTACCTGATTATTAAATGAATAAATAAATTTTCAGTTTGAGCAAGTTCAAATTTTTCACTCACGTGTGGCGTAGACCATGAGAGCGGAGAACCAGATATTGCACAGAATAACTGTTAAACCAAATGATATTTTTGCAAACAATTTATTTTTCATAAGAATAAAAACAATGGAAGCGATGGCCAAAAATGATGTTACGATACAGAAGGCGAAAGTCAACTCATCCCTGTTAATAGCGAGGATGTTATCATATTTGAACTCGCCCAGACCTTTCAATTCGACAGTGCGCTCATTATTGATGGCTTCCTGGAGCCAATAAGCGGTTGATATCCCCGCTATTGCAGCATTCATAATAACTGCAAATTGTAGTTTTGAATCAACCATTTCCTCTCTTCCCAAATAAACTAATTAGATGAATATCAAATGTCAAGTGCTCTCATTCCGTGCGATAATCACTAGGGAATCTAATACCATGCTAATCTCAATGCCAATCACAGAGTATCCAGTTTTTATAATTGTTTTTTCACTTTCAATAGATAAGTCAATCGATAGAGAAATTAGTTTTATGACTAACTTCCAGTCAATCAGTCATAAAATGAGTGAATCATAAGTTTGTATTGAATTGCCTGAAGGGTTGATATAATCCACAGATCAAAACCACTCAAAACACATCCAGAGCATTCATATGCAAATATCACGATTAAGTGTTGTAAGATATCAGATTGATTGTTTCATGAAGACTTCATTTCTAATCTTGTCTAGTGAATAAACAGTGTCATTAGAGAATGAACTGAAATAATGAACCAGGGCAATGAATAGAAAGCCACTTTCAGCCGATGATCAGTTGACCAATTCACCCTGATCGCAAATTTGAGATTATTTGTTTCATTCAAAGGATATTTTATGATTTTGTACTTGAGCAAGATAAGATTTCTTATTTTCAATACTAAGAGTAAGTTTGAATTTTCAATCTTTCAAAATATAAATTTTTAGTTATTTAACCTTGACAATTTTTTTCATAAAAACACTAGGAAATCAATTTTGAAATATCTATATGAGCAAGGGCATGTGTGCTTGTTCCAAACTCACCTTTTTAATGATAAATTATTGACCATGATAAAAAAAGTCTGCTCTAATGCTCTAATAATGTATCAGATATTCAATTTTAATTATGACCATGATCAATATTTGGTAACCAATTACCAAACAAATCATTTGTATTGTGTCTGATAGCAAGAACTCTAGTAATATGTCATATATCGACCCCTAATGTCAAACATTTTTTTACAAGAGTCTAATGTTTGGAAATAAAAATCCCCGAAAAATGGTTTATATTCTATCAAATTTCGATTATCAGTCAGTCCACACATCCATCGAAATGGAAATCCGTTTTCTATTCAAAGACTTAATCTTGTTTTTTATTGAAAAGACAAATCATTGACTTATGTGCGGATCCACTGGAAGTCCTATTTTTGTCGCCCATTCCCATCAAACACTGCATATGTTTGTGTTGTGCTGTAAATACTGAATAATTTATGAATTTATGAATAGTTTGTTTCAATAATGTATTTCATTATTGATATGAATAAAGTCACGAATACATAGTATGAGGAGAGTTATGTCTCTAATAAATCAATTAATTTTCTGATAGCCTTCACCTTTGAGCCTCCAGAACCTCCCGAAAAATAACAACAAAGGTTTGACAACAAGCATATGGTCTGGATTTTGAAAATCCATTATAAAAACACTATAAATCTGTTTTCAAAGCACTTTATTTTTTTCACAATTTATGTATTCATTGATTGAATGAAAAACAAATCATTACTTAATTCTAATCCAAATACGAATCGCCTGATTGCGGGGTCGGATCTCCTCGGAGTAATGCTTCAATTTGATCCCGATGTTTTTACTAGTATCCTTATCAGTATTAAACCCGGTCAAAATGAATTTTTCATTTTCTTGGTCTCCAATCTTCAGCCATTGATACCAAAAATAATTAGCATGACAAAAATCTGACCTGATATCTATATTCTGGGTCTGTTGCTCTTGTATTTGTCCAAAACTATTTTATTATTAAAATCATCAAGGTCTCAAGGACAATTAAGTGATAATTCGAACCTGTATACCGTTATTGAGATATTGCATGTTGAAATAAAACCTTAAATTATCGATGACGCTTAAGTGATTGATGAATATTCATGAATATCGTAGAATAATATCATCAAAAATTCATATTAAACATCACGCAAATTGATCATTATAACTTTTGAATATAAATATTTTTCATTCAAATAATTCTAATTTAAATAGTTGTGTTATTGAGATATGAAAATTCATCTCATTTAGAAAATTTCAGATCGTTATTATGGTATGAAACTCATCGATAAATTTTATATCATATGCATTGAAATACATGAAAGAATTTATTCATTCATAATATATCTACTTTCCTTCATTTTCAGATTCATCTAGATTTTGACAGAGTAATCTTGATAAGGTGAGTGAAATGCTTCATACATGATTTTCAATTTTTAAATAACATAATGAAAAAATGCAAATCTGTTGATCGAAAACGTCTATCAAAGTTATTGATCAACAAATTTTGTGACAAAAAGTACAAAACTTCTTTTTAAACCCGGTCAAAATGAATTTTTTATTTTCTTGGTCTCCAATCTTCAGCCATTGATACCAAAAATAATTAGCATGACAAAATTCTGACCTGATATCCATACTCTCGGTCTGTTGCTCTTGAATTAGACCAAAACTATTTGATCCAGCACCTTCAGCTCTGAAAAATAAGCCAGCATAGTTGGGGCTCACATTATTCCACTGCGTATTAGGCCATAAGGTGTGCGGATCTGACTGTCCAGAAAGTTGAGTATATATAAAACCTATTGGTACTTGGTTTGGTTTAAAATTGTCCAATTCTTTTCTCTGTGCTTCAATTTGATCAAGATGGTTTGATTGGTTTTTTTTTCAACTGAGCAAGCTTATTCTCAATAGATTCAAATTGCTCGGAATAATTTGTTTTCAATTGTACAAGTATTTTTTTTCTATCTCAGAGTTTGACCATTGCTGACTTTTCTCACAAAGCACTGCATTTCTCTTTTCACATCTTACATCTACCCATTTTGCTTGATAGTCGACATCAAGTTCCACACAATTCATACTTGGTTGATTGATTGGTCTACCCTTGTTCCAATTTGTGTATTTCAATTGCATGCCATCCAATGTCACAAAAGAGTTGTCATTCTTCTTGATTCCAGTCCAAACATTGTCAGGGCTATTTTTCAAATAATCATAAACAAACTCCTGCTCGTCGGCTGATCTGATAACACTAAGCGATGCACTTGCTTTGCCACAGATTGACCCTGCTTCTGTTTGTGGAGCAACTGTATCAATCAATTTGAAACATTTTTCATCTTTATAGCTTATCCAATCAACGCATGGTGATTCGGCCAGAACTTGACCTAGATCTATTGGAATAGCAACAAAGATTTACAAGTTTATTCGACTGCCCATATTAGAAATATTACTAATTTTAAAATTTTATCTATTTTATACACAGATTTAATCTAGCATGAAACATAAAAATGTAATTTATCAGATCTTCATGTCTATGGAAAATAACTTGTTTTTGAAAATCGTCATTGATGTCAGAAATTTGGAAATTAATTATTATTTTCATCTGTCATACATATGTATGAGTGAAACATATTTATCCATGAATTTCATTCTGTCCTCTATTCGTTGTGTTAACCCAACTGAGTGGAAATCTGCTAAATTATCAAGTAACTGTAGCCCAGTTTATTATACCTATTGATATCACTTTCTGATCATTAAAATCAAATTGATTAGTTTATTGATAAAATTATAGATTTGTAATTAGCAAATTAATTGGAAGAATCAACGCTATATACTTTCATAAATGTAAAATAAACTATAATCAATTGGCCTAGATTTTATTGATTTATGTTCATAAACCTATTTGATCATCACATCTTATGTGAGTCAAATGAAACAAATACCAAAACAGATCATTTCCATTCAAAAAGGTTCATACAAAAAAAAATAAACTATAAAACTGAAATCCTCTGGAACTTAAGCCTTCAGTCTACAGGATATAATCAATTGATATCCAAGTGTTTGTTAGCTATTTCATACCCAATGATCCATCAATGTTGAGACAGTATGTTCGTCGGTATACAAGAAAAAACTTGGAGAATGAAAATAAAAAATCAAGTGATAAAAAAATTTGATTATAAATTAATGATATTTTCAACAAATGAATAATTGAGATATTGCATGTTGAAATAAAACCTTAAATAACCTTTAACGCATTACTGATTGATGAATATTCATGAATATCGTAGAATAATCTCACCGAAAATTCATATTAAATATCACGCAAATTGATCATTATAACTTTAGAATTGAAAATATTTTTAATTCTAGTTATTCATATTTTAATAGTTGTGTTATTGAGATATGAAAATTCATCTCATTTAGAATATTTCGATTCTTTATTATGGAATGAAACTCATCGATAAAGTTAACTTCATTATCATTGAAATACATGAAAGAACTTATTTATTCATAATATATCTATTTTCCTTCATTTTCAGATTCATCTAGATTTTGACAGAGTAATCTTGATAAGGTGAGTGAAATGCTTCATACATGATTTTTAATTTTTAAATAACATAATGAAAGAAATGCAAATCTGTTAATCGAAAACGTGTATAAAAATTATTGATCAACAAATTTTGTGACAAAAAGTACAAAACTTCATTTTAAATTAGATATTTTCACGAGCTTTTCATATTTCAATAGTCTTGTTAGTCAGCAATCAAAAATTAACCAATTTGAAATAAACCACCTATTCATTTTGATAAACATCGGATATTTCATGATTGATAAAGAATATTATTTATTATTTATACAATAAGTAAAAAAATAAAGTTTTGATAAGTTTGTTCAAAATATTTAAGTTTTCTGAAATTCCAAGATTATCCAGATTTTGATCGAATTGTTGAACTTTTGTGAGTGAATAGCATTTCATGATATTCCAAATATTCAAATCTAATTGAAGAAAAGTTTGAATCATTCTATATATTTTCATTTGTTTGTAAATTATACAATAGAATTCTCGAAGAGATCAATCCAGATCAAGTTAAAATGTATCAGCCATGAAACAAACTTGAATGATTGAATAAATGAAGTAATTGAGCGAATGAATTTATGCTTGTTAGAATTTGGATCAACCAAGTTAATTTTTCTTTTTTTACATTTTGTTCGACGAAGCTTCAACTTTAATCCTTAAGTTTTGATCTAAAAAGTTTCACGAGCAAAACTTGAAAATTAAGTTATATACGAAATTATTAACAAAAAAGTGATAATTTGAACCTGTATACCGTTATTGAGATATTGCATGCTGAGAATAAACCTAAAATTATTGATTGATGAATATTCAAGAATATCGTGGAATGAAATTGTGGGAAAATTGAAGCATGAATCACGCAAATTGATCATTAATAATTTAAACTTTTCAAATTTAGATTTCAAATAGAAGATTTTATCAGTTTTAATCTCGTAAGTGTATCGCGTAATTTGATTGACTATCGAACTGGGTACCAAAAAAGATCAAGATACTTTGTCGTTTTGCTGACACGCATTCCACTTATACTGACTAATATTCGGAGACTTTTGGCAATGGTTTTCATCAAAATTGATGACATACTTCGGGCGCTTTTCGTCGATTCAAAATTTGCAAACATATTCTTGTTTTTAGGGTTGTATAACACTTTTAGTCTTGCTATTACTGCATGTGGTTGTACTACAACATATCAAGAGTTAACAAGAGCGTTTTATCTGATTTATATGTTCTATGACATCCAATACAAACTTATCAAATATCCGCCCAAAAGCGAAAATTTACGCAAAGTTTCAATCAGATTGAACTTCGTTACCGATTATTTGGTCAAACCATTAGTCTATCCTCTGGTTTTATTTACAACATTAGTACATCTAATTTTCACTAGTGAGTTTCTGTTGGAGTTCGAGTTCGAGTTGGAGTTATAAATGAATGATATTTTCAACAAATGAATAATTGAGATATTGCATGTTGAAATAAAACCTTAAATTACCTTTGACGCATTATTGATTGATGAATATTCATGAATATCGTAGAATAATATCAAAAATTCATATTAAATATCACGCAAATTGATCATTATAACTTTAGAATTGAAAATATTTTTAATTCTAGTTATTCATATTTTAATAGTTGTGTTATTGAGATATGAAAATTCATCTCATTTAGAATATTTTGATTCTTTATTATGGAATGAAACTCATCGATAAAGTTAACTTCATTATCATTGAAATACATGAAAGAACTTATTCATTCATAATATATCTACTTTTCTTCATTTTCAGAATCATCTAGATATTGACAGAATAATCTTGATAAGGTGAGTGAAATGCTTCATACATGATTTTTGATTTTTAAATAACATAATGAAAAAATGCAAATCTGTTGATCGAAAAGGTGTATAAAAGTTATTGGTCAACAAATTTTGTGACAAAAAGTACAAAACTTCATTTTGAATTGAATGTTTCCACGAGTTTTTTAAATTTCAATTGTCTTGTTAGTCAGCAATAAAAGATTTACCAGTTTAAAATAGACTTGATTCATTTATTTCGATAAACATCTAATAATTCATGATTGATGGAAAAAATCTTATTCAGAATAGCCTTCAATTTTCTCGATACAAAACCAGATATTTTATGTTTGAATCAAAATTATTAATAATATATACTATGAATTCAGAAATATTTTCTATATTTTATTCATAGAATCTCTGTTTTCCTAACAATTCCCAGATTTATCGAAATTTGACCAAATTATCTTAAATCAATTGAACAAGGTAAGTGAAATGTTCTAAATAAGATTTTCAATACTTGAATCACTTGATAGAGAAAATGGGAACAAATTCATTGAGTCATTATGTCAAAGATCGTTATCATTCGTTCATTGATGATAAAGCAGATCTTGATAAATTCATTGATAAGACAGAAGATTTTATCAGTTTTAATCTCGTAAGTGTAACGCGTAATTTGATTGACTATCGAACTGGGTACCAAAAAAGATCAAGATACTTTGTCGTTTTGCTGACACGCATTTCACTTATACTGACTAATATTCGGGGGGTTTTGGCAATTGTTTTCATCAATAATAATGACATACTTCGGGCGCTTTTCATCGCAAAAAAATATGGAAACAAATTCTTGTTTTTAGGATTGTATAACACTTATAGTCTTGCTACTACTGCAATGGGTTGTACCGCAACATATCAAGAGTTAACAAGAGCGTTTTATCTTCTTGATATGTTCTATGACATCCAATATAAACTTATCAAATATCCGTTAAAAAGCAAAAATTTACGTAAAGTTTCAATCAGATTGAATTTTGTTACCGATTATTTGGTCAAACCATTAGTCTATCCTCTGGTTTTATTTACCACATTGGTACATCTAATTTTCACTAGTGAGCTTCTGTTGGAGTTCGACGATAAATTATACCCGACTATTGGCTGGTTGTTTTGCAATTTCAACATCCTGGTATTCTATCAACAATGTTTCTCATATGTTTGGATCGGTTTTATTTTATGGTTTGCATCCACTTATTATCTGAGTTTGAAATTCATTGAAATCAACGATAAAATAGAGTTAAGTCTCAAACATTCAAACGTCAATCTATTGATGTATGCAATCAATGAACACAATTATGTCGAGTGTCTCACAAAAAGATGTAATCATTTCTTTCGTGTCATAACATTTATAATCTATTACATCGCAACCATTGGCTTTCAAATAATGTTGTTTGGCATTCATAAGGATGACACACATATTTTTGGTAGAATTTTTTATGCAGCTCTATTTTTCACATGTTTTTGGGCGGTTGTCTTCATGAATGTGATGAGCGTTTGGGTCTGCAATGCATCTCATAAATCATATAACAAACTCTTCTCAATTATCAACAAAAGAGTTCGGATGAATGTTAGACAGCGCTGGAAGTTATTGTCATTCATTGAGAAACTGAGTGGACCTCCAATTGGTTACTATTGTTATGATTTGTTTCCTATGGATAACTATGAATTCTATCAGTATTTATATATTGCTGGAAGCAATTACTTTCTTATTATGAGTTTATTTTGATGAATGATTATTTCATCAAATATCATGCAAATATTTCATTATTTTCAATAAGCATGAAATGTCAAAAACAGTTAATATGTTTCACTTAATCTTCATTATCTCTTATTTATGAATAATCAATTAACTCTTATCTCGCAATTAACACATTATATGAGGGTCCTTTTATTCTTATAACTGTTCTAGAATGTTCTACGATAACAATTATAAAACTGTCAAAATAATAATTTTGTTTTATTACTGGTCGTATTCCCGCGCAATAGGCGACATATTGATATCGCTGAGCCTGGTCATTTTGTCGAAAAATCATTTGTGATGTCGACCAGCATTTCGCTCCTTGTATTCATCAAAAATATCGCTAAGTAGACCAGGTTATTCTTAAAGCAATGCCAAAAGCGATTTTATTATTATATATTAAGTCACATAACTTAGAGTACTGAGAGTTTTAAGCAAAGAGTTATTTTGAAATATACAATATAAATTGACCAGTACAAATAAGAAGATGTTGATAATGTTAATTTATACTAGAAATTAATTTGTTTGAAAGTGTTACTACCAGAATATCACTAGAACTGTGCAAGATGTTCAAACATCTTGATAGGGATAAAACACACACTTATTCATAATCTTGAAAGGTATTCAGCTCTTAGACGACAAATAGTTAACAAATAAACATGATAAATAAGCAAGAACCTAAAAGATGTAAAAATTACAATTTCAATAAACATTCATAAAATTAATTATTATCATGGTGATTTCTTACTTCATAACATCTGACATATCTAATTGTGAATAACTGCCAGCAGGAGAAGCCCACTTTTTGCTCGGCCACTTTCTCAATCAATCTTTCCCACGTGCCCAGTATATAGACAAATATGATCCTGATAGATGCGGATATTGGACCGAAGAGACAGCAATAACAGGAGTGACATATAGATTATGCATAGACTGCAGTAACGTTGGGCTCCCTTCACATGATTGTCAAATAACTGGGACATAAATTCATTTGCGTTTCTCAGAAACAAATACACAAAACATTCTTTGAAAGTAAAAATTAAATTATAAGTGAAAACAATCAATGGATTGAAAAACTTTAGTCTTTTCGGTCGATCCCTGACTGACGTCAAACACAGACCAATTCTGTAGAGAATGTCGTCCACCGATTCAATGGTCAGCTCTGGTGGCAGTCGCTTATCAGGATCAAATATGTCTTCCATCTTCTTTGAGCCAATGTTTGACCAGAAATGAGAGCTCAGCGCAAATCCAATAACTTTTATGTTCTGTTCTGAGCTCTGCGTAAACCACCATGACACGCTCTATTTTTGCTTTATTATTATCACTATAGTAATACAGTATTCACAGCGTTGATGAGTATCCAGAACTATCTGTTTGAATGTCTTAGTATAATTAGTCTTGGTACTTAATTACTGAACCAATTTCTCTAAGTTTATTGATTCTCATTAAAAGTGAGATTTCAATAGTTTTTTGTCATGAATTTCACTAATGATTGTGTTTACAATTTGTAAATTTCCAAGATCTATTTAGAGAAAAGCGCAATATGTCCTTGAAACGTGTCCACAAATAGAGACTTCTAGAAATAACTTGTTCAACTTATTTTGAATATGAACAATTGAATAAAATTTTAGTTAATCATTCAAATTATTTATATTCTTGCTCCATGATGAAAAGTTTTTTGCTCATTTCTTTTGTTATTTAAATGGGATGAAATAGTAAGAATTAAATTAATAATTAACCTTGGTACTTAATTACTGCTCTAATTTCTTGAGGTCTTATGATTCACATTGGATGACAAAATTATTATTGAATTTTTTTTGACTTCAATAGTCTTTTGTCATGAAATCGACTGATGATTGTGTTTACGAAATGTCCAAGGTCTAATTAGCAAATTGGGTCATTTTAGCCTTGAAACGTGTTTCATCTTAATCTAATCACAAATTTATTATGAATTTTGAGTCTTGTATTTAATTAAGAAAGAAGTGATTGCAACTTATTGTCTCACATTTGTTGTCAGTCATATCAAACGTAAATCATTTTTCTGAATAAGAGTAATAATATTCAGCGAATTACGTAATCTATTGGTATAAATGAATAACTATATAGTAATTAGCTATATAGCTATAATTATTTAATTCTCTTCCAAATATGAATCGCTTGATTACGTGGTCGGATCTCTCGTTATTGTGCCTGAAATTGATGCCATATTGTTTATTACCATCATCAGCACCCGTCCAAATGCCTTTTGGTTCAATAAACTTGTCAGTAATTTTCAAAAAATTTTGATTGCCCATGAAATTATGGCATTGTCGTCCACAGTCCACATTTTTAACATCGAGTGATTGGGTCTGTTGTTCTTGTACTTGGCCAAAACCGTTCGAGCCAGCACCTTCAGCTCTAAAAAATAATCCAGCGTATTTAGGGGTTTCGTGATTCCACTGAGTGGTAGGCCATAGAGTGTGTGGGTCAGACTGTCCGGCGAGTTGTACATAGATGAAACCGATTGGTACTGGTGCTAAAATAAGGACAATTATTATTAAAGCTGATTGTTATTTAGATGAATTTAGTTTTTATTATTATTATTATTATTATTATTATTATTATTACATAATTTGCTGAATAAGATTATACTTATCTAAAAAATAAGTTACGTTTGATATGACTGGCAATCAGTGGCGTCAATGTTTTGCGCACTTATTGTCTGCACTGATTGCCAGTCATATCAAACATAACTTGGTTTTAAATAAGAGAAATATTATTATGTAATCATTTGATGGAACTGAGTATAAATCTAAATAGCAATTAGCCATCAATTTGATTCAATTGTTTAAGATGTGATTTTACCAGGGTTGTGCATGAGCGTGTTGACTTGATTATTTATTGTTGCGACGAGAGTCTGCATATAGTAGAATGACCATAATTCTGGTTTGGTATTAGCTGGTACATTTGTGTTGACCTCATAGTTTTCTATAATACGTTGGCCATTTCTGAACACGCTCAATTTTGTTGAACTGTTGAAATTGAAGTAGGCCTTCTTCTCATTATCACTGAGAACATTGATTTTGATCGCGCTGAAAATTGCGTTCGGGCCAAATGTTTGTTTTTTCTCAAGTATTGTGCGAAATGTCATCATGGGCTTCTCAATGAATGAAGGAAACTCGTCTTTGTAGAAAAACGTGTAGATATCCTTGTTAAAGTTCATCGATAAATATTCTTGCATTGAAGTCCTTGTCCAACATGTAAACAGTCAACTGGATTAACAGCTTGGTGAATTTGAATTTTTTTGAAGAAAACTTATCAAAATCAATATTTCCAACTGAGAAGGGATGTTTATTAGCTTGAGTGAGCAAATTTCTCAGCTTGTAAATAGTTTCATTTCCAAATCTGACCATGATCAAATGCTCCGATAAATTCCTCTGTACTTCTGACTGAAATACTAAATAGTTTTGATATAAACTCTTAAATTCTTGGGCTTTTTTAGTAGCAATGTATTTCTCATAAGTTTTCAATTGATTCAGGATATCATTGAACTTCTGTTCAATCGCATTCATCTCATCGAACAACTTGGTACAGCTGTTCACTGTTGCTTCGTCAATTCTATTCGAGATGGCGTTTATCTTGGCATTAATTTTGAAGAGTTGCCTGAGCAGACTTATAGGGAGAAGACTGTATTTCATGGCTTTGCCTTTCCCTTTATTTCCATCCAGGAGCATTTTGGGCGCAGATTTCATGAAAATAACCGCATCGATCAAAGTTTGTGGTACTGTTTCTGGGAGAATATCGCCGTAAATTTCAAAATTGTACTTGCTCATCGCATTCCTTTGTTTTTCATCGATTTTGACTGTAGCCTGGCCAGATATCTGAGTGGCCAG
>JAQFXL010000827.1:0-16134 GCA_034693445.1 Edwardzetes edwardsi | reverse complement strand
AATCTTGTTGATTATAGTGGCACTCGAGTGTAAACCACTTATAGTTATAGTCTTTTACAATAATGTAAACGCTGAACCTGGATGTGCAACTTGCTATATTTATAGCAGGGAAGGATACATTTGATTTGCAACCCTGCATATTTAACTTCACCAAAATCTCTGTACAAGGGAGGGGCTAATAAATACTTGAGCTATGGGGCAATAGTTTATAATTGAATCCTATTTTGGACATCACATCATTCCCTAAATTATGGTATTTCGTGCCATAACTATAATTCGATGAATAATTTAAGGCACAGACGTATTGTTCGCATAGAATGTCACAAATGTGACGAACAAAACAGTTTTTAAGAAAAACTTTTAAAAAATGTTCGGACAAAGAGTCGAAACCCATTCCTTCCGAACATAAATAGAGATGAAAACCATTAAAATGAATCAAATAATGAGAACTGAATTTTGATAAACAAATTCAAAATCAGAAATCAAAAGAGAAATAAATAAATTTAAATATTATTTCAAATCTAATCTAAAACTTTTGAGAATCAAATGGAAAAAAATGTCTTAAGAATAATAAGAGACTCGATTTGACCAAAAATTTTATCAAAAAAATCTATTTTCGTCTAAAAATCACAGTTTTAGTGAAAAAACAGTCAACAGTTATATAAATATTAAAACATAAAAATAAAATAAACCATTGGTTTAAGGGAATAATCACTCGTAATATCAAATAATTTAATTATTGTTTGACCTGAAGTTCAGCCGATATTTCACTAAAGATGAGAAACCAATACATTGAGCGCCGAAAGAGTAATCATTTGTCAAACTCACGGCTGTTTCGGAGTCTTTCGTTTTCTCAATCCATGAAATAATGATCTCTTCTTTTCAGTTCTACTGTTATTATCGAAATCTTTCGAAGAATTGGATTCATTGGAAGTGCTCTCAAACTCATCCATTGATTTATGGTTTTGTGAAACACTTGAACTGAATCCGTCACTAATAATAGTTTTATTCTCATCACTATTAGGACTTCTCGCAGTCGATGCCAATGAGACACACGATTGAAGTTCACCGCATGAATCAGAGTGACACAGACTGTCCGCTTCTATTGTGTCACTTCTTTCGTATCGAAGTCGAGACGAGTCTTGGTCTTCACTAAAGCTTTTTTGCATCATTTTTGAGCGGTAGTGAGCTCTGCTTTCCACTGGTTTAAAGTCATCCCTCAATGAACTAAACATTAGACAAGGGGTCAGTATTTGAGCAATTATTTTAAACAAGTAAAGGTATGGCATACCTGTTCCCAATAGAAAAAGACGACGGATTCACTTTAATTGATGACTGACTAACGACATCTACTTCTTCAAACTCATCGTCAGTTTGTTCTCCAATAGTACTGCTGTTTGAAAACATTGTTCCGTTCGAGTGCTGACCCATAAAAATAACAAATAAGAAAACAATAGAATTGATGGACAGTTATATACCTTTCGGTGCATATTATTGTTATTAACCGATAGAAGAGATGACTTATCAGAAGGTAATTGGAGTCCAAAGCTGGCGATCGAGACGTTGGCCATCGATCCTAATTGCAAACAATATTGCCCTCAGTTTTTAAACCTAATAATTCATTAAACAGAATACATACCAGACTTGCCTCTGGAGTCTTCATCAATGGAATCTTCACTACCAACTCTTGAAAGGCCGAGCGATGGAATTCCGCCCACTGGAGAGCCGTATAATACTGTCTGAAGATATTCCAGTCCAGGGTTTTGAATGACAGGAAAACCACAAAACATCTCTATCTGTCGCCATCGATGAAGTCTTTCCTGGAGATCTTTGGTCACTTCGGAAAGAGATGTCTTTGCCTGAAGAATTCGATTGTCGACGTCATCTATAGAGTTTCCGTGCGCTACACGAAAAGCGCCCAAAAGGGTTGCCCTCTTCTTACGAAGTCGTTCGCACTTAACAATCAAATGATAATCAGAATTCAGGAACAACTGGTCTTTAATTTGGTGGAATACCCCTTCTTTTGCAGCATATAGTTGTGACTCTGCGGCCGATCTCTTAGCGTTATAGCTTCGGATCTCCAGTTCGTGAGTCAATTGAAGCCAAAGTTGCAAATTATGAGGCGCTGACCAACGGGACTGAGAGATTTGAGCTCTTTTCAACTCATTGCGCAGTCGGTCCAACTCATCCTCAAGTTCTGAAATGCGCGCCACATCTGTTAACCCGGTATAAGACGAAGACTTTTCAGTCAACTTCTTCTCTAAGTTAGACTTTTCTTCGGAAACAATTTGTTGTTCTTCTCTTATTTTATCCAATTCCTGCTGTAACCCAAACAGCTGTTCCTCTGCCTTCTGAAGAGTGTCCATATCTTTCAACATTTTCTTGAGATGCGATTGCGACGACTTGTGCTGAACGTATGCAAACCAAACGCCTCCGATGGCTATAACCAGAGAAATGGCTAAAATCACATCCTTTACAAAATTGTGATGTTTAGGAGCTCCGAATAAGACGACATCCATTGCTTTGAGAGCCAGCTTTTGCTTATGAATCGGGTTATTAATACCCAAAATCGATATGAATTGTGTGTTTGCGGCCAATCTGTTCCACAATTAATGTATCAAAACAGTGATAATCCTTTGAAGAATTCATACCTCGGAAGAGCCATTCCATCGACAGCATTGTGCTGGAACTGTTCCACATATTGGGGTAATTCAACCGTATTGATGAGCCACTCCACAGTTTGATCTACCGTCCAATTCCTTACTAAAGAGGACTTCCATACCTTCCAGAGTTCATCGACAGTGATTTGTTTGTCATTTCCATGAAATGCTTTCTGTCTTTCATATCCGTTCTCATACTTCAACTCATCCCTCAAAAACTTAAACGAATTGAATTCATTAATTAGAAACACAACTAAAAGCATAACTCAATTAACTATAAAAACCGGTTTTTATCACTTTTCTAATAAACATTGAAATTTGAGTTCAATTAAAAAATCTTATCATTAAAAAGTTGATATCAATTACAGAATCGATTGACATCTGAAACGATTCCAACAAAACTTAATAATAAGTTCTAATTAGTCTTAAAACCATATCTTAAGTAAAAACCAATACTCTCTTAGAATCGAATGGATTGTCATTAGAATCCTTAAGACTCTCAAAGGAATGAATAGTTTAGATAACTTTCTCGACTCGTGACTCGATTCTGTGCCCAACACTTTGATGGATAGATCACTAAACATATGATATATAACTTGAGCTTAAAGTCAACGGTCTATCGCTAACATTGATCTAAAAAATTATGACATTTTCAGATAAAAAGGATTTATTATTCAAACGACTAATCCGTTTCTGCATTTCGTTGTAAATATGGAGAGAATGAAAAATGTCTGCAATTATAGGAACAGCAGTTGAATGCTAAGTACAACTCATCAGTTAATTTACGCCAAGAATATTGATAGAAGCAATACCTCGTTGCTTTCAGTGATGTCCACATTTCCATTGGCGTCATCATCGAGTTGTCGGTGAAGCCATTCAATGGCTTCGAATCCCAATCTGTCCGAACAAAAGTCCAATTCTTGGCAGTTCCACGACATGTTTAGAGGAGTCGCTAATCAATGCCAATACCAATACATTAATTAAAGCATTCAATCATTTATAGTACTATTCCTAACAAAACCTATAATCAGTCTAAAAGGCCATCAATTCTATGAATTCTCAATAAACAAGAATTCTGAGTAAGAATAGTCTGGTTTTCACAAAAATTGGGTCTTTCCCTGAAATAACTCAAATGTAAGTCAATAACAATAGGAATTGTGCGAAAAATAGTGAGGAAATCCAGTTTTGATGGCGATTCCGATTCTAATTGCATTTTGAAGGTCTCGTCAATTAATAGCTCAAAATCAGTGCTCTTTCTCTCAAAAGTATTGGCAAAAAACCAATTGATTTAAATATTCTTCAAATTGTATAAAGAATTTATGAAAACTATTTGAAAATAAACGAAATGAATGTCAGAATTACTTATTTGTTGCGTTAAGACAGTCATCAATAGTGTAGAGACTATTGAAAGGGAAGCCAATATCCAGAGTTTGGCTGATCTGTGCATCAATTTGAACATATTGTCGGCCAAACAGAGACACATATCATGTATTGAGTGAATCACCACTTAATAGATAACAAATATCTGATTGAATGACACAAATATTGACACAACAAGTGTTGTCCCAAACACTAACATACAGTCAAAAGTCGGCTCTCAATAAACAGAGTCTGCATTCCGTCACTCAATGAGTCAAACATATGATTCAAAAATTTAAATCACATTCAAAGCCAATAAATGTTTACATTTTTCCCAAACAAAACATTTATTTTTCATTCGGTTTTCTCTTTTAAAATGTTTATTTTAAATTTCTCTTTCAATAAACAACTCTTCACTAAAGCGTCAAAAATGCGTTTAATTAGATTTTTAATAAATTAATTGATTTTCATTTCATTTACATTGAAAACAATTTTTTTCAATGACTTTTACAATTCATTGCAATAATAAATGGATTCTTTCAAAAACAACGTCTGAATTGATTTTGGTTAGAATAAAAGGCATTGAAATAGTACGTAAAATTGATAAAGGTCATTTAGAAATATTTATTTAAAAAGCATAGTTTATTTAATTCATACAATTAGAAACCATAATTCTCAACCAATTAATTGAGCAAGTATAAAACAATGTTACAGTATGTGACAAATTCACATAAAAGAATCTATCATGATATAAAATTTTTACTTATTACTAGAAGTATCAAAAATTTGCCTTAATAAATTCATATGATACAATGATGTAATAATTTGTTTCAGTTTATTTACATTGGTAATTTTTAGAGGTTTTAATGTGGAATTCATGATAATATGTAATCCATACTTAATGAATGGCTTCACTTCAATGTCAATACAAACATAGTTTATGTATTGAAAGCGAGCAGAAACTCAGTGTCTATAATGTCGTCGTTTTGTTTATGTATTGAGTATTAAATTTTATACGACTTTTATGATAATGGCATTAAAATCAGTTAATTAAGACATTTGTGGATCTCTTCAAGTTGTTAGTTATGGCGCACATACCGCCAGACAACTGTGATGTCGAGTATTGGCTGAGGAAAGGCAAGAGAGTCAGTGCAACACAACTCAGGACTGAGTGTCTCAACAAATCTCAACCAAAACTATTGTCACAAATAAGTTGTGTTCTGTTTGATGTCCGCAAATCCATCGCCGATTGGGATACCATCGAATGGATCTCTTATATCATATCTGGTGGCCGAACACCTGACGAGTTTGCAGTCGAGGGTCAGTCCAATTCTAAATCATTTGTCGTTGACTTTCAAACAGTTGTTATCTTTAATTTCACTTTTATTTCAAGTCTTAATCTTTTCCTAATTTCAAACCTTGTGTTCAGAGATAACTAAATAATGGATTTTCACTCAATTATCGCAAAACAATAGCATTTTAACTGATTTTAGTCAATATTTTCATTGAATTATCTTTTATTGTCTTAATTTCCTTTTGATTGTCAATCAATGGTTCTGATGATTGTTTTGGGGTTCAGTTAAACGTTACGACAATGCAACCAAATGTGGACTGGTCTGGACGGCCAACTTTGTGGCCTATAGGTGCCGGACCTGTGGCATCAGTCCCTGTATGTCGTTGTGCGCGGATTGTTTCAAGAAAGGCAATCACGAGGGACACGACTTCAATATGTTTCGCAGTCAGGCAGGAGGTGCCTGTGATTGTGGCGACGATTCCGTTATGAAGGTTCCCATCAATCACTTGATTACACAAAAAGAGAAAAATTTCTAAAATATCCCAAAAATGATAGGAACAAGGATTTTGTATATATCACGGCTCGAAAGCTCAGAACACAATACCGCTCCCACCCGAAGACCTCTTATGTGTGGCCAAAGCTATTATGCCTCGAGTTATCCATCGGCTGATTCTTCATTTGCGTAAAAATAATTCTGATGGTTAGTAAAGAAGTCCATAAGAATTGATTACTTAATACCTTAATCGGAACACCTGTTCCTCAACAGCCTTGAGATTCGTCCCACTCTTTAATTATTCAATAGATATAAAAACGCAAATAAATTAATTGTTTAATGAATTTGTTTCTTAGCCATAGAAGAGGCGGACGTTTACATAAAGGATCTGTTTTTAAAGTTGACTGAAATGGGCGCCGCTATGAGAAGTGTGTTAAACGATGCACTCACTGACCCTCACTCTTATTCTAGTCTTGCAAACGGTGAGAATCGACTCAATTCTTATTGTTTTTCTCAGCAAATCTTTCGCACGAATTCTTGTTTTTGTTGTTTTCTTTTGAAATGTTTTCATAAATTTTTTTTCTTTGAGTTTTATTTTTATTGTCTTCTCTTTTGCGGCAAAAGTCTGCGATAGTAGTGATCCAGAAATAGATGGTGTCATTCATCAGAGAATTGATAATTATATGGGCGCCAAACGGGCGATGCCTCACTTTAGGATACCCGCCGACTCCGATGAGTTTAGACTTGTGTCCGGTAATTGAATTTTTGTCTGAAAACTATTGAATATATAACTCATTCGTTGATTTGATTGTTTCAGATATTACTTCATTTCAAAGTGAGTTAATTCACACAACATTTTTGGAAGAGTTGTTGTTTTGGACTATTGTTTATGAATTTCCACAAAAGTTGGTCTGTTTTTTGTTGAATATGTTACCCGACCAGAGATATAAGGTATGGAACAGCACATCATTTTCATTAACAAATCAATCAATTCATTTAATTCTCATTGAAATTGTTAGGAAGCGTTCGCCCAGACGTTTGTCCATCACTACAATCGGATTAGTATTATGTTATGTCAGTCCCGGAGTAATGACCGCAACTCGCGCTCAAAGGACACAATGCATGACATACTCTCCAATTGTGTGGTTCACGTCAGCGTCCAGTTGTTTAGTAACGAAGACTTGGCCACAAAGCTGTGCCAAAACACACAATTACTATATGTTATTGTTATTAGTTTGAAATATCCCATCGAAGGCTGTGCTGAGGAGGAGGAGATCTCAGGAATTTTAATGTCTAACCCAATGCAAGACCCGAAGAAGAACACACATAATGTTGTTCGCTGTGATCATCAAATATTGAAAGAGCACTGGTATTGGCCTATCGTTAGTGATCTTAACAATGTGCTGACCCATAGACCAGTGGCCCAAATGTTTATGAATGACTGCGCACTTCTCGACTTTTGGCTCGAATTAGTTATGGCTTTCCAGGGAATGAATTTAAACCAAAGAGAGCTCAACGAACACGTCGAGTATGAGAACAACACCTATTATTCTGCATTTAGTGCTGAGCTAGAAATATGTGCCACTCCTATGTGGACACTCATATGTCATCTGAAGGATTCGGAAACAGCGGAGCAGTCGATTCAGATTATAAAACACGTAATGCATTGGTTGGAGACCTGGTTTGAGTTGATTCCGTTCGAAAAGGACGACATCCCTAATCCGATGCAGTCTACTTTTCACATCCCTCTCCACCGGTACTTCTCAGTGTTCGTACAGCACGCCGTCTGCTATCAGAATGTTTCCCTTCAGGAGATTCTTCCGTCAGAAGATGTTCTCAAACAGCTGTTGGCCCACCCGTTGCAGACTTTAGTCTCTTTCTATGAAATACTGTGCGGGCTTTGGGTTCGGAATGGCTTACAAATCAAAGGACAGGCCATGACTTACATTCAGTGCCATTTCTGTAACTCTATGGTAGACTCGGATCTGTTTCTTATTCAACAGGTGGCCACTCACGTAGACTCTGATTGGTTCATACAAACAGTATTCGAAAGGTTTGACTCTTTCCTTATTTTTATGTTTGACTTAATTTTGTGTCAATTATTTGATAGGTTTCACGTCTGGGACTGTCTTTCATTATCTTCAACCGATTTGAGTGTTTATAAGGGTTTTCTCGATTCAGAGCAGGTTCTGCCGATGTTGGAGTCGGCGCTCACACATATCGCAACACTACTGTCTGTCCACAACAATCTAGGAATGACTGAGGAACAGGTGGCTCGTAAAGAGATGGTCGCTCTGTTGGCAATGAGCGACAAAACTCATTCACAACTCATAGATCTGTTGCCAGAGAAGTGCGGCACTCAATCCGCACAGAACTTGTATTTTGAATCCACACTCAATAAAATCGCAGAATTCAAGTCACCAAACGTTGAGCTCGGAGGTAGTCTTGGTATGTATTGAATAATTATCAATAGGTCTCATGAAACTAACCCACTGTCCTTTCAGTTCAGGGCCAGTTCTATCCTAAGGCCGAGGTATGGACAAACGAGTACGACCCAATACATGTGTTGTTGCGCGCAGTCCATAGGAGGGACTATCAATCATCAATGGATAGATTCGCACAATTGTTAGTGAAGTTTGTCTTTAAATCACTAGAATTATGACTAAATATCCGATTGTTTGCAGTGCCCGACAATCTGGTAAATTCAAGTCTACGTCACAGCCGTGGCCCCCGTTCCACATTCCGCCGCCGGTAGACAGCAATAAGTTTGTGGACCCGAGAAAACTACTGCACAGCAAAGTATTGCACGGAATTGTTTTCAGCATTTTATACAAAGTAATGGCAATTGTTTTGAATTTATTTTAATTATTCATTAATTCAATATTTTTTGCTACAATTTTTAGGCGGTCTTCTGTCATGAAATGCCGGATCAAATCTTGGCGCTGACGGTATATTTGCTGGATATGGCGATTAGATTTCCTTCTCCGGTCTCGTCTAACATTGACTCGTCGTCACTGCCGGCGCCCAATGAAGTGAATGACTTGAACTTTAGTGAATGGTTTCCTTCCAATTGGATTATGTCTAGTCTTATAACTCCAGTCAAAAGCGTTAAATTACCCGAAAGAAGGTCTTCCATTGATGGCGCCGTTGAAGAAATGGAAGTGGACGACGAGTCCTCCGACAGTCCGGAAGAGGATGAATTCATGAGTGATGAAGACGAACAGCCCTATGAAGTGCACAGTCCGGCCACGAGTGAGGCCGGAGAGACTCGAAGTCTTGAATCGTCAGTTCAAAGACCACAACTGCCTACTGTTTCAGTGCCACTCGCATTATTACCGCCGCCTAACTCTACTGCCGGTGCTGTAGTTGCGTTGAACTTAGAAAACAGACAAATCACTTCTACCACAACACAAGTGCCGTCTCTATCGATACATCCATCAAATTCTCGTCAAAACCCTATTTACCCGACTTCTAGGCCACCACTGGTCACTACTGAGAGTATGGAAACAAATAACGATATGTCAGTCGTGGCCTCATCTGTAGGACCGGCCAGACTTCGGTCACGTACTCATAGACTTAGACCTGTCAGACAATCAGATCAAAGAATGCTTTTAATGAGTCGTCGACGACAGGGAAGAGTCTTCTGTGAATCAGACAATCAGTCGACACAAATAGAGTTTAGTTCGACTCAAAACCGTTCGAACCCTCACTTAGTAGTTAGTGAACTAATGAAAGCACTTCCGCCCTCTTCGGGTGTTGTGCTTCCAATCAATGAAACTATAATCTCATTGTTAGTTAGACTTCATTCAAAACTAAGTGGAAAACCAAACTCTTATAAGCCATCTAAAAGTGAGCCATTAGTGGACAGTCGTATAGGGGACGGACCCTTTTTCATCGAACAATTCCTCAATCAATTCATTCAATTGAATATAAACGGAGAGGAAATCATTGATGAAATCCGAAACACAATTTGGAACAAAAAGACTAACCCTTCGAGTGAAGAGAAAAGTGCCAAAAGTGAAGAAGCAGACAGAGAAGAGCGCCGCCGAAGGGCTCGGGAACGACAACAGAGACTAATGGCTGAGTTCGCTTCAAAACAGAAGGCGTTTATGAAAAACATCGAAAAAGAGAATAACTCTAATGACGAACAGACCTCACAGTCGTCAGACTTTTCATCGACTGACTCGAGTCCATCACTGCTTCAGTCCAAAGAATATGAGTGTGTTATTTGTGGCCAAACCGGACCCACTTCTAACAGTCAATTGTTCGCACAGGTAGTTCTCTTACAGTCAACCAGTGTTTTGGGACATTCAACTGTTTGCGACCTTAAAAGTGTTGTCAATAAACAAAAACTTCCGAATTCAGAAGATGAGGTAATGGCCCTCCAAAACCAGATGACATTAGCCAGGTCCATGGAGGATAGAATTGATGAGTTGGACCATTACTTCGATAAGAATTCGTGGCTCAACTCAATAAACATTGGTTGGGTTGGAGGCGTTCACGTCCAGTCTTGCGGTCATTACCTTCACATTGATTGCCACAAGTCTTATATGCAATCCCTTCGTGGCGTACAACAGGCTCAGGCCAGGTATGGCATAGAACAGGGAGAGTACTCGTGTCCACTCTGTCGACAAATGGCAAACAGTGTTTTGCCGATCAACCCGAGTATGGGTGAAATCGGAGCTATCGTCAAATGTCGGCCCAATGACATCAATGCCGTCGCCAATGAAATATTGGATCTGCTGTCAAATGTCTCGCATCCGGATTCAGAGTTTCTCAAATCGTTGGGTACAGCCATAGAAGACTTGACGAAAGCAACGGGTCCTCAGTATAGGAATATTAGAGTCTCTCCCAGTCATCAGAGCTTATTTCTGTTCCTCTGTTCGATAACCAGAACTAATTTAGAGTCAGATTTGCTCATCAAAAAGAGTCGAAGCATTCCTTGTGGGGCAAAGAAATCGTGTTTCGGTCAGTCATTGGATTTTCTTTTCGAATAAATTCTCATTTTTTTTATTTCTTCAGTGCCTTTGTTTCATGTTTTGGCACTGAATGCAAAGGTTGTGCTCACATCTCCATATGACAATTTATGGTCTCAACTGACAGGTATAGCACTCGAAGAAAACAATCTGAGTCTAACCACTATAGAGAAAGAAGTACCGCTTTTCCTTAAGGACGTGTCCTCTCTCTTAATACAAATATTCTATGCATTGCCTCTCAATGTTGACAAAGGTTTGATTGATTACTCCATTATTGTGATTAATCTCACGTTTGAATCACTCCCAATGGACAGCATATTTCACTACAATAGTTCAAACACTTTTCAACCTGAGACTGGTTCAGGGGTTGGCACAGTTGTCATGTTTGATGAGCGAAAGCCAACGGATGGAGTCTAAAGAGCACTCACTCAAAAACACTGCCAATTATTTCAGTGAACTGATGAATATTCTCGGTTTGGTTGTCGACAACTTAGAGCACAGCCAACTTTATGTCAATCTCGACGAAGAGGTATACCATTTGATTAGTTCTAAAATTGAATCTAAATTTTAATCTTCGTTTGATTCGTCAGAAAATCAAAATTTGGTCCAATACTGAACTAATAGAGACTGTGATCAACATTTGTCTGCCTTTTCTTCGTGTGGCGGCTATGCTTTCACACCATCTCTATTCCGAACCGTTTCCATATTTAAGTGATAATATTACCGAAGAATTCAATACTTTGGTTCAGTTTCTGTGTTTGGGCTCAAAGACAGCGGACTTTGTTTCTAATGTCGATAATAAAGATAACTATTCGATCACTAATTACCTCAACTGGACGTGTGATACACCCCTCCAATTGATTCAGACCTGGTGTCAGGAATACATTAATTTTGTTTCCAAGTCATTAATCGGCGCCCGAGTAATACATTTCTCACATTTTGATTGATTTTTCTCGAGTTTCATATAAATTATGTTTTTTAGAAACTATTAAGAGATCCGCTACTCGTTTGGAAGCGACCATCGCTTCTGCGATTACCCAAAGTTTACGATCAGCTCTTTATGTTTTACCACCAGAGACAGTGTCGAGTCTGTAGTAAAGTGCCGAAAGACCCGTCAATATGTCTAATTTGTGGCACTTTGGTCTGTATGAGAGAAAGCTGTTGTCGGTCTGAGTCCTGTTTGGAAGCAGTTTTTGTAAGACATCAGACAAAAAATCGATTCTTTTGTTAATATTATTAATTTATTTGTTATTTTGCTCAGCACTCAAACATATGCGGTGCCGGAACAGCTATTTATTTGGCCTGTAATTCATCAACAGTTATAGTGATCAGAGGAAAGCGCGCCTGTGTTTGGGGGTCAGTCTATTTGGACGGATTCGGTGAAGAAGACCGGGATCTCAAGTAATTATTACTCATTTTTAAGACGATTTCAAATTCAATTTCCTAATCATTTCAGACGCGGAAAACCTCTCTATTTATGTGAAAAGAGGTATTGGACTTTAGAGCAGCAGTGGCTGACCCACAGCTTCGACCACACAAATAAGAGATGGGTCTTCCATAAGGACACACTTTGAAGGACTTCAACCTTTGGGACGATAATTAGTTGTTAGTTTTGACCGTTTCTGAGATATAACATCAATCCTATTGGACAGTCCAATCCACTGCCAGACTTGTCAATTGAGAACAGCGTTTAAAGAATAGTTGTGAGAGATTTGGTTCAAGACAATAGTTGAACTGAATTTTCCTCACACTTGACTCCCATTTCATAATTGAATTCATTTCAATATTTTTAATGAATTGATCCAAAAATTGGTCAAAATATTGACTCATTTCTGATGAATATTCGATTAAATTAAGTCTTAAGTTAATTCAATCAAAGAGTTCCTCATTTTGTTGTCTTAAGAGTTGTTTTTAATCGGATGACAGTTTGCGACCAAAAGTCAGTCAAACACTTATTTATAAAATGAATGAAATTTTCAAATAATGTGATAGAAATTAATTGAAATTTCAAAACAATTGTAATATTTTCGACTTATAATAATAACTCAACTTTTAGTCTGCTTTTAAAGTTTATCAATAAATCTCATCGAAACAAATTTATATAAACTAAATGTTTATTTTTACTCAAATTCTGGACTTTTATCTATTTGTGATTAGATTCGTGTAAAAAAAGTGACATAAAATCCAAACTGATTATCAAAACACTAGTTTTGACTATTTTATCGATTTTTTGCGAAAATGATTGAATGGATTTTCAATTACTTTAATCATTATTTGACATCAATTTTAATTGAGTGGAGTATTGACTTCAACACTGATAACAATTCATTGGATTTGATACAAATTTTAGTAGAAAATAAGTCCTAAAATAAAGGTTAGTCTCCCGTATTGGGAAAGTGAAGCCATGCGCTCATCCTTTCAAATGCATAGTAGCGTTCGATCGCACAGCACAGCCACGGAATCCTCTCTAACCTCAAAGTTCTGTATATCTTTTGACATAATATTTTTCGATAGTCTCTCATAACTGAAAGGTCTATTCTGTTCGCCACAAACTCTTGAGTATATTTTGCGATAAACTGTTGCTTAATATAAACAGTTTTAATGAAAAAAGTTTTTGATTAAATACAAAACAAGCTCTGAGTCTATTCTGAGTCTATTCTGAGTCTATTAACACATTTCTAAAGACTTCTTCACTCAAACACTGACTTTCGGGTATAGAAGACGTGAAATCATTCGAGTATTTCACTCAATATTATAACTAAAGTCTTATTATTGTTTCCGAAAAACCCAATTAAGTCGAAAAAGAAATTCTGTTTCGGTTTTCATTCTGTGCTCAAAAACTAATTGTTTCTCATTCGCTATGAATTTCGACATTTCATTGTATTTGTGAAAAAAAGACTCAAAACTTTAGTTCTGAACAAATGTATGACTCTTTTGCAACGGAGAATATCTCCGCCCAGACAGTGAACAAAGAGCAGTGTCTTCTCAAATACCATAACCTGAGCCAAAACACCGATTCCGGTAAGAAATAACAAGAAATAACTAATGAGTTGTCAGTTGACTTGACTTCTACTGTATTAGTGAAGTGTGATTTTTCTCGCCAACAATACATCACTGTTTATGACTTTCCTCTAATTACTTCGACTTTTTTACTTTTCCTTTAATAATATTATTTGTATTAATGACGACTCTTGGCTCTCATTTATCATTTTGATTGTTAGTTAAAACCAATCGATACAATCATTACAATCCAAGTAATCAAAATATTGAAATCAAAAATTTCCCACAAAAGGAAAACTAATCTAATTCTCAACACAATTAAAAACTTACCGAGAGTTGTAGCAAGATCATTCAATAGCTTTTTAACAATTATATTGAAAGAAATCGATTGAAATGTTTTCCTGAATAATTAATATCGCAAATCAATATATTTTAAGTAATGGGAAGGAAAACAAATTTCAATTGTATTACAATTTATTTCAAACGGATTTGGACTCATTTAGTCAATTTCTGTGGAGAAGTAACAGTTTTTATGGGGAAATGAATTCTTTAACTTCTGATAAAACACTTTTCTCGCCATTAGATTATAAGCCAGTCGTCAAAAAAATGGGTTTTCAAACAGTTTTCGGGAAGACTTGAGCGGATATTTCAGTTTATTTATCAGTTTATTTGGTGTAAAGTTAATAATCATTAAGTCTAACGATATTTTAGTTTCCAATATATTTATTATCGCAAAGAAATTTCCAAAAACTCGTGAAATCAATTTCCTCCTCAGAGATTCTTACGGACAAAAGAGCTTGAATAAAACACAACGCAATGCAACTTTTAATGCAGATTAATGTACCGGAACAAGTAATTTTTTATTCAAAACATTTCGTTTGAAAATTATTTAATTTTTTAATAATCACTTTTAGAGATAATCAAAGGAAAAATTATCGAAGTTTTCAATTAACTAATGGATATTTACACACACTTTCAATTTGAATTCCACCCTGTTATTGGTTAATATTAATACCCAGTCATTAAGTTCATTCATCACTAATATTTATATCTCTTGAAAAGTTAGATAATTTTTGCCATTTGTTTAATGGATTGAAAATTCATCGCAAAAATATCGAAAAACTCATCGATTATTAATTTTATTCATTAAAAACAACAAAATTTAAGGTAATTTATCAGAAGAGTAATGGCCCGCAGGGATACCAAACACATTTTCATAGAGTTTCAAATCGATAACTTATCTAACTTTTTAAAAGAATGAAGAGTCTAGATAAAAGTAATATAACTGACCTAATACATAAAAGATACCTTGGTCACTAGTGTATTGAAAGCATATTTCTCACTACAATTGAAATTTGATTAAAAAGCAAATTATTTCGAAATATAAAATCGATATTTCATTAAAGTATATATCAATCAAATATTGGGTTTCCTTTCAAATAAAGTTTGAAATCATTTTATATCAAACTATAATAATAATAAAAATAATGACTTCATTGAAGGAAAGCCTAAAACGAAAAGAAATTCAATTCTCTGCTTATGATAAAAAACATTTCCTATTATTCAGAACTGTATTATATTCTGAATATCTGAAGTAATTTCAGACTTATGGCTAAGAAAACCCTTTAACATAAAAGACAGACTACTCTCCAGAAGTTGTGGACATTTGTTTTACAGTGCACTTAACATTGACACTGATGACCACGGTGCATCACATTTAAAATCCCTTTCATAAAATTTTAATTTTATTTACACACAATAATCATTACAAGGCTTTTAATGACTCGAAAATAGGAGTAATTTATGTCTTAATTATCAACAATCGAGAAATTATGATTAAAAATAACCTCAGATTATGAATACGTTTTATACAACTTTCAGTTGGAATTCCTGCCAAAAATTCCGATTAAATTAATGATTATATTTATAATTGGCTCTAATTTCTCATAAGAATTATGTATTGTGCGATGACTTTGTAGGTTTGTGTTCAAGAATCAATTTACACTATTAGCTTTGACTTTAACCTTGCAAATTAGCTAAAAAGCATACGTATAACCAATTAACTGAACCAGAAAAAATCACACTTACCTACCAACTAACTAAACGTTTGTTATAAAGAACCCATTATAAAACTCAAAAGCCATCCTGGTAGTTTAACCACAAAGCTTTTACCCTGATATCCCTAAGGCTTTGCCAGCAATGAGTTGTGATAAATGTTAAGAAGATTTTTTGTCTCAAGTTTTTCTTTCAGTCATTTCAATGGAATTAATTAATCAAAAGAAATATCAAAAGTTTTTTCATTTTCTTCTACTTTCAGAATAACTGAATTGAAATAAAGGATTTAAAAGAAGG
>JAQFXL010000826.1:0-16144 GCA_034693445.1 Edwardzetes edwardsi | reverse complement strand
AGTGAAATGACTTTAATCCTGATTTTATGTAGAGTTGAGTAAAACTGATTTATTGATACTTTTCATCGCATGAATGATGTGTCAGAAAATTCACAAATTAAATAATAGTAGGAATAGATTAAAGTCGTTTATCACACAAATGGTCTTTCATTTGTGACTATCATATCTCTACATTGAGTGACGTAAGACAAAAATGTTGAGCAAAAAAATGGACAAAAATGAATTGCTAGTGAAAGCAAGGCATGGATAGCATGGATGCACTTCTATTTTGTCGTCTCTAATCTTATCGGTTGTGATATTTGCAGTTATTAATAATCAGAAGGCTGTGCCTCCGATACAATTCTCAGATAAGAGCTGAGCAACTCTTTTAGATAATTTCCCAAAACGATCGTTAAATTGTTTGAACCTAAACCTAATTCAAAGTGAATTAATTTCATTTTGCATATAAGCTGTCAATAAAATTCATGAAATATTAGCTCTACTGAACTGACTCTACCGTATATTTATAGATGTTTTTCCTCTTTTGATATTTTTCTATGAATTCAATATATTATTGGTTGAAAAATATTTTTTGTTGGTATCGAAGAGTAATAAATCTAATTCTTAACCACAATTGGAGTATTGAATATCAATGAATACAAAAAAGAGATCAAAACACGAGTAACACAATAGTAGAGAATAGTAGAAATGCTAACTTAAGGCAACTTTGTGTCAAGGAAATTTTGTGTTAGTCGATAGTTTAGAACTTCTTCAACATTGCGACAAAACAACTCATATTTCCCACATTTTTTACTGCTCTTAACTAACGTTTGACTGTTTTTTGTTATGAGAATTCAAGTTTTAGCAGTAAATCATATGAACAGAACAAATGTCAATACTATATGCGATACCTTTAAAAAAGAAATGTGTAGTCTATGCCATAACAGTGCGCTTCAGGTCCATCATATCACACGGTTAGCAGTGAGACAGACCGTACTCTGAGTGCACACAACTGTGAACAGTGCTGTGTATGAAAAGTTTGAAGTTTGAGATATGAGTGCTCCATATAAATGGCATGTCTGTCACTCTTTCTTCTGGACAGATAAAATATGATTGTGAGCGGGACTGTCACACACTATGATGACTAATTTGAAATATGTCCCTTTATGGTCCTCATACCAGCTCTCCTCCCCTAACGGCCCCTCTGCCCCCACCATAGCCCCAAAGACTTACGTATTTACGCAGAGCTTTACGTTTGTGTTTCCCCTTTCCATATATCAGTCCTACTCTGACATAAACGATGGCATTCCATCAATCACTCAGAGCTGTATTTCTGCTAATATTATGCTTGCAATCTATGCACATCTGCCACATCTTTGGCCTATTTTGATCTGAGCTCTGCCACAACTCAGTCAGAGCTCGGCAACGGAGCGACGCCTCCACTGCTCTCATGATTCATAAGTTTGAAGATTAAGTCAAAAGCAAATTAACACTTTTGCAGAAACTAATTGTCAAAAACAACTCATTCCTTATGAGTGCTATTCTGAGCAGAATTTAATAAAAATAATTAACATTTGGTTCTAATTCTTTCGAATCGATTCCTCGAAAAATCGTTGAATCGTTAAGTTTTCCTCTCATTTGGCAATAATTTTTAGGTTAACAAAGAAATTAATTTACATAAGAGTTAGACTCAAAGCAAATATCAAACGAAAGTTAATGTGTGACACAAAACAAAATAAAATGAGACAAATGTCACGCATGATATGTTTGGACGGAATAACTCACTTACTTTCAGCTGTCAATAAAATTGAGAGCCATCTGAAAAATTGTAGATAATGTGGCAAATTATGCGCTCAGACAAGACGTTCATTCTGGGCACTTACTGTTTGACAATCAAATATTGAATAACTTATCAGAACTTTGAGTTCTCTCTCTCTCTCTCTCTCTCTCTCTCTCTCTCTCTCTCTCTCTCTCTCTCTCTCTCTCTCTCGCGATATTCTGGTTGTTTCAATAAATTCAGTCTTCAATCAAAGTCTTTGATTATTTTGACAATTGTTTAATATTTTCAATCAAAAGATAAAACTCTTGTCAATCAAATCGGAATCAAATGAACAAATTTTTATTTTCAGTAATAAATTATAATTCAATAGATATTTACAAATGAATAAAATTGAAAATAGAAATAATGATTGGCGTCTAATGAACATGGTCATCACATTGAAAGCACAAAAGACAATAATTTATTCTTCTTATTGCAACTTTTGGCTCAAATATGTTATCATTTTTTTCTTCTTCAGTAAAACAATTATTTGAATTGAAATTACATTTAATATATGCGGAAAATCAAGAGATGTTTTAATTGAATACAACTTAAAATAACTATTCTGTCTATCAATCAATAGTTTATTTTACAATTGAAAACATCGACAAAAGTTGTGTTTTTATATTCAAATATTGCGATAATTATTTTTCGTCACAAAGAAAACTGCAATCAATTTCTGTAATAATTATTATAATAATAGCGATAATAATATTATTAATTTTAATATTTTCTTTGTTTTTTAAAAATTAATGATATGGTTGTGAGCTCTCAATAATTAATTAGGCCTTTTTAGACAGTTGTCTAACGCCTAGAATCAATTGAAAACAACAGTGCAGTCCAAACAAATTTGATTTTCCAATCATTTAACACTTTTTCAATATCTTTTCAATTATATAATCGGATTCTATTTATAATATATTTTAGATATTTTTGATAATTAATGTAATAATAATAATAAATTAGACATATTTACTGGACAACTGTTTGGCCAATTCAGTGTACTTCAAGAACTTGGAATGAGGGCTTTCGTTGGCCGTAATACTGGTCTCACTATTGGTTGAGGTTCCGGCTCCTCCACCGCTTCCGTTGCCGTCTTTGTTTATATTTTCATTATGATTATTACTAGAGTTGGGGGCCGTTGTGTTGACCAAATCGAATGCTTTGTCGGCCTTTAGATGAGTTTTGCTGAAGTGGTGCCGAAACGCACCCTTCGAGTTGAAGGAGGCGTCACAATAGGGACACTTAATTGAATGTTCACTTTTGTGATGCTTCTCTTCGGACATTGGAGTCGAGTTTTGAGCCATGGAAGTGGTCGCCTCATTACAGGCCCAACTGAATGCTAATAGCGATGGCGAAACTCCAACGCTATTGTTATTAACGTTTGAAGAGTTGTTTTTATTTTTACCCGAATCTGTTTTATCCAGAAGTTTCTGCAATTGCATCAGAGGGTGAAATGTATCGGATTCTGTCGAAGAACTCTTTCTATTCTCACTTTTGTTTCGTGAGTTGACTGCTATGGAAGTGTTTTTACTGTTATGAGCGGAGGTCTCAGTCTTTTTTGATGGGGAACTACAGTTTATTCGTTCCTTTTTGATGTCCAGATCCATGGGTGAGGCCGAAAAACGTTCTCTTTTAGGACTTTTGTCGTGTATTTCTTCTTCGCTTTCACTTGACTTATCATTAAATGTATTTTTATGTTTGTTAACAACCAATGATTGTGGAGTTGAAGGGTTAGAGTTAACGGAATGGGAATGACTCTCACTTTTGGGGCTTAAATTTTTTGTTTTGTGTTCGGATTGGTCTTCGAGTTTGTCTGAAATGAGTGATGATATCGGGAATGAAAGCTTAGGTGAAGATCTTTGAGCTGAGCCGGTGTTGGATTTCAACGATATGCCGATATTATTGGTCAAACTGTTGCAACTGTTAGAGTCATCACAATCTGAAGAGTCGGCACTACTAATAGAACCGTTACTTTCCCTAAGAAGCTCTTGAGGTAATGGACTGCTTGATAGATGTCCACTACTGCGACTACTGGCACGACCGTCATTATAGTAGTCAGTAGATTGACTTCCGTTGCGATTCCATGCCATTGGAGGCATGTGCTGCCAGGGAGGACACACTTCTTCGTCGATTCCGAGCCGTTGCAAAATGCCGGTCGACTGAGTTTTTCGAGTCTTTGGATCAAAGCTTTTCTCTATAAGTCTTTCGATGGCATTGAGAACGGATCCAAAGCCAGGAGCAGACGTTTCATCAGCGTTAGGGTTCGACTCATTTGGAGTCTCAGAGGACTCTTCTTTATGTTCAGATCCGGAATGGGTTTTGCCTTCACTTTCGGGTACTTCCAGCTTGACGTCTACCTGAGGGCTGACAGTTTGTCCACGACTGGGAGGCCCCGAACGTGAGCCGCTTGAAGAGGGAGACCTGACTCTGTCGGGCGATTTGTCGGCTTTGTACGACCGCATCGCTAGTTTGACCTGTGCCTTGCATAATTTTATGTGAGATATAAAGGTTTTTGACTCAATTTTCTCGTGACAATCATCGCAACGAATGAATTGTCCGGTAGGACCTCCAGAAGCGGCACTGCTATCACTTTCTTCTTTTTCTTCCTTGGTCATTTCCCTTCTCTCCAATTCAAGTAACTTTCTGACAGGTAATGATTTTTTTCGTCGTTCTCTGGTTTGACGTCTTCTTCCATGTCCTCCTTCGGTAATACTTCTGAGGATGTGTTCCTTGTAATGAGCATTCTTTACCATATGATATGACAATTCTTTGAGTGAACCGAACGCCTCGTCGCACACCTTACAGGTGAGCACAGCATTGACCTGAGCCTGAGTCAGTTTGTCTTCAGGTGTGCGCCACGAGATGATCTGCTCCTGACTTATGATATTTGTGTAATGTTGAGTGACTCTCATGTGAGTTGTCATGTCTGCCAACGTCTTGAATGACTGTCCGCACCACATGCCTATCGATGCAATTAATACAGTTTTGTAATTCATTGCAAATACACATACAGTCGGCCATAAACTAAGATTTAGATGACTTCGCACTCAAACACATATTGACTTTTCTCTCAAGAATTTCAATTTTCATTCCCCAGAACTTAACCGAAACTTTTTCTTTGCATTTCTAACACTAAATCAAACGCTTTTTTCTCGAAACAAAATTTAACGCAAAACTACTTAAACCGAAAATTTTTTGATGAGATTTAATGATATTTATGATCTTATCATTAAAAGTGGAGAATTTTTGCTCATTTAATGCCAAACTATAAATCGCATTTGATTTCATAAATTTCTAGTTAAACATTATTATAACTAATTATTAACTCAAATAATTTATATGACTTATATTCAAATGAAAAGAGCGAACTCCCAATCATTTTATTGGTATATAAAAAGGAGAGAAAACTTTTCTCAAGCCTTCGGGTTATTATTCAAAAAAGTTTTAAATATCAGATTATTTATTTTGCTTTTAATCATATTTATTATTATTTGTCATATTATAATCAATCTTTGAATTTCTAAACGCATTTTTTCATTCTGTGCTCAGCATAGAAAACAGCATACATTTGGTCTCAATTTTTCAAGTCTTCACTTAACGTTAAACTCATTGAACAATTAAAATGCTTAAAACGCTATCAAACTTTAATTAATGTTCTCATAGTTTGACATAAAAAGATGGGTTTCGATAAATAATTTTTGTTTGAAAGATGAAAACCTGCACTTATGCTAGATTATAATTTATATATTCACGAATTGAATAGTTATCACGCTTTTCATATAACTTATGTGTTTCACCCAATTTATAAAATAGTTTTTTTGCTCTTCGCCTCATTTGAATGAAAATCCCAAACAAATAATAAGCTGTAGTTTCAAATCGATTTTGACTCAAAAAATAAATGAAATCTTATCGGAAAGTATTGCACGAAATGTAAGGTCAGAACAAAATTAATTAAATTTTAAGAATATATTATTGAAAATAAATTCAAATGATTTATAGATTTTAAGAAAACTTTTAAAACGAAGCTTACATTTGAGTATCTGACGGGTCTGTTCTGCACCTCTTCCCAACCATACATCCTGTCCCCTAACCAGCTTTCTTGGGAGTCCGACATTGTTTTTGGCCAAAACGGATGAACTAATCGGTTCTTTTGGTATTGAAGTCGACGCCTGATGTGAAGATGGCTGTGGCTGACCACCACTTGGACTAACACTTGTGGTATGTATGGCAGTAGTCGCGTGTTGCATACCAGCCATCCCACAACGTGGAGACTTTTTCATGTGATCTGTCATTTCAGCTAAACTTCTGAACGACTGTTTACACCAAACGCAAGTGAAGACATCTCGTGTCTGTTCACTGCTTCGATTAATCCATTGCGTCTGCCATGGATTCTGTCGACCGCTATGACTACCCGATGAAACTCGACCGGGAGATGTCGAAGAAGAGGGTGAAGAGGTCGGCGAACATAACTTAGAAGACATGGCATTGTTTTTTATCTTTCCGTTCCAAACATTAGTCATATCGCTATGGGTTGGAACAGATGATTGTTTGGGTGGTGAGAGAACGCGCGGCACTGAGTAGTTCCAAGGGCTCGAAGAGTCCAAACGTGGAACTTTTGCCAAAACTGGTGACTTAGAAGACTGACCGGATGGCCGCTTTCCTACAGTCAAGTCAAGTGGAGAGTCATTTCTAGCGCGCGTCTCCTCTTTTTGGTTATCTTTGGACAGAGATTGCGGTCCATTGAGTATCGGTTTGGGTGCAGACCTGGCATTAGCTTTGATGCTGAAGTCAAGTGGAGCCAAAGCGTCGTCCGTTTCCATTTGGACAGTTTGTTTCGGAGAGGGTTTATCAGTAGAATTGATATCACTTTCACTGCGTGCGGACTGTGAGCTCAGGTAAGTTTGTGGTAAATCATCAGAGCTATGCTTTGCGTTAATGAGCGCTGAAGTGAGAGCACTGTCACTAGAAGTCAAGCTCTGGTGTCTAATATGAGTTTCGCATTTAATTTTTTGCGCATCTCTATTGTCATCGCAGTTATTACTACTCTTATTATTATTATTATTACTTTTATTACATTTCTTCGATTCAGCGTTTGTGTGAATATTAGGTCCGACACTACTGTCCTCTGCATCAAAAGCACTTTGTTGTGGTGGTGGAGGAGCATCACATTCATCTTTGTTTGGATTCGAATTGCTTTCAGTGGTCTCATCTTCAGACACGTCTTTGGGCTGAGAGCCTGCACTACCACCTTCTGCACCGTCTGTTCCTTCAGCTCCGTCTTCCCCTAAAGATTTTTAGAATAGAGATTTAGTTGAGGGCAGAGCACAACAGAGCACAACATTCAACATATTTAGCATATAATTATCATTAAAAAAGTGATTTATTAAATATATTGCATTCGTTTATAATGTAGTGAATTGTGAATAGAGTTAAGAGAATAGAGACTCGTTTTGACTCGTTTTGTGATTAGCTCTTAGGCATAGATATATTGAATATGAAATAATGCTGTTTATGGTTTACCAGTTTCACAACTCTGGCTATAACTCTATTATACAACTTGTAGGTGGTTTGCAATAAGTGCTCACCACTACAGCACCGACAGCTCCACAACTAACTCTAATCCAAACTCCGCACAATCGGTATCCGAAATGCTTTATTGTTAGAGTAGTGCCGGCTTTTAATGCAACCATTTATATACAAATTCATAATTGGGTTCATTGACTTCCGTCTGAAATACTTTAAACTAATCATAACTCATCCAAACATCTCTTGTTTCTAGACTTTCAGTGTTTGTTGGCTTCACTTTATCTCTGGTATCAAATTATAGTTCAATAGAAGAGAATTATAACAAAACTTATATTTATTGTGAAGATTATGACTGACTTATGACTAGAATTTTAAAATCAAGCAAATAAAGTATCGGATCGTTTGCACCGATAGTCTGAAGGTTGGGTTTCAATCGTCTCGAAGCTCACAATTTATGGAAAGGATCGGATCAGATGTAATTCTCATCAAATCATGCCTGAAGTGTCAACATTTTATTAGTTAACCATTGGAGGGAATCCAAGCAGAGCAGAGACTAGAGCTAACTGTGCGAACACTGCAAACCAAAACTATTTTTACGGCCACAAAAACTTCTGTAAACTATATAATCAGCAAATTTTTCAAAAGTGTTTCAATAGTAGTAGTGATCAATACTAGTGTTCAAAGTTGTGTTCAATAGATTTGCTTGAATTCAAAGCTCGCATTCATTCACTCATTCTTTGGTTAGGATTTGAAACATTTAAAGGACTAAAGCTATACATCACATAAGTATGAGTCAAAAATGTATAAAATCTCTAATAATTCATTGCAAAAAAGTATAGCTTTTCGAAGACAAGTCGTTATTCAGGTGTTGTTCGTCAGTAAGCCTTCTTTTGCCGGTTATTTATGTCTGTCTCAGACTTATTCTGGAAAAATAACTTTCATTGAGCCTTTTGAGCCTTTTTGCGCCTCAATAATCAATCAATCATTTGTTTCGGATCATTTAAGGTGGGGAAGGGGTGCCAATGAGACCGAGATTTATATACACAGTTAACTTCTTCTTAGACCAGACCTAACCAACTCTGGTTCACAATATTGACAATAGTGTTGGGAGTTATCAAATCAACTCTAAACAGTGTTAGTTTCTAAAGAGAACCGGATATATGGCTAGTTTTGATGGCATTTGTTTACAGTCAGTGCTGGTTATATGCGTTTCCAATCTGACATAAATCATCGGAAACCTCGTCAGCACTTTTCATACATTTGCCTCAACTAATAAACAAAATTATTTGAGGTCACAATTGGGTGGCGGACCAAACATATAATGGCATCAAAGGCCTTGAAATCGCTATTAAGCGGAGGATAGCATCAAAAATATTAGTTTACCATAGTTTTAGTTTTAGCACAAGAGGTGGGAATTATGGGAGAGAGAGAGAGAGAGAGAGAGAGAGAGAGAGAGAGAGAGAGAGAGAGAGAGAGAGACGTCTTAGGAGAGCATGTATTACAGGCTTTTGTATACTTTGACGTTAAATACTATTATGTATTACTATTTCGCGTAAGTTTTGATTCAGTCCATCAGAAGCTATAAAATAGGATCGAGAATAGCATCAAATAAGGAGCGCCTTCAGTATAAATGAGTGTTTTTCATGTATTTTATCTGTTTTTATGAATTTTTATGATTTTAATTTGGTTTTAAGCAAAAATGATTCGCAACTAATGACTACAACATTACAACAATTATTTGAAACATAAAAAATTATGCATAACTGCAAATATGCGCACGAATTGCGAACAAAGGCTAATTTAGCCGAGGGTCAAGTGAACACGCCTGCCGGAAGACCCGCACTCCAGGGGAAATAATTAAAAATGCTGGCCGTGATTGGTTCGTCCCCGTCGCTTGATTATGATTCGGTGGGTGGGCGGCCAACACACTAACTAACTATTGTAATTTGCAGATTCAACTCAATAGCACAGGTATGCTCTTTGAAAACTAAAACGTTTGACTAATAGATAGAATAAGAGCTCCAAGAAGTTCATAAATTGTTCATAAATCACAACTTCTGCACAACGGGTCGAAGAACCGAAAAATCATTTACTTTAAAAACTAATTTACGCAATATTTCAGACAATCTTAATATAAATTTATATATTTATATGTTTTTATATAACATGAAAGTGACACCCCTTCAAGGCTCGATCAACTGCCAGTTGCCAGGAGTCTAGCGCTAGGATCCCATCCATGTCTAAAGTTTGCGTGATTGGAGTAAATACTAGTGAATGCAAAACTGCAAAATTTGCAATACATTCCCATTAAATACATTTATCATTATATGAATGAATTGTATTCTCTTTTCTATTACAACAATAGACTATAGTTTATAGACCGAAGACTTTATGCAAATCACTCTTAAAACACAATACAAACGCAGAAACCAATAGAACGAAGAGAAACACAAATAATTGTTTTATTTATGTTTTGTATCACTTTTAACAAAAAATATTTGATTAATATTTGATTAAATAACTTCTAATCTATTTTCAATACAATTACATTAAAACTGTATTATTTCCAAAAATTCAATTAATCGATAATATTATTGCAGAACTGATGACAAATAATAAATGATTTGAGAATATTTTTACAAGTTATGTACCAAGTCACATATATTCAAAAATTATGGGAGAGCTCTAATTCAATGAATTATTAATGAAGTTGGACTAAAATATGTACCACCATGCACACTTTAGGGCTAATTAGAACAAATCCAGAGTTGTCGTTGAAATCAATTAGTTTGTTAAGAATATCGGATAAACTCTTGAGCGCTACTCCACCCCAACCCATACACCCCATACCGATCAAGAGCATCACAAAAGTGATTCCATTCACTCAATTTCTAAAACCGGTCCAAACAGGGAAGAGAAGCGTCAAATTCACTGCACAGTATTGCAAATCAATAAAAGATAAACAAAGTTGCCTACACTTGATATTACCTCAACCCTCCATCCTATTCTTGAAAATCAATTTCTAATTTATGATTTTAATTTAATTATGAATTTGATACAGATAAATTTCAATTATTAAAATAGAAAAAATGAACATGGTGATGAGTCACAATTGAATAAACGAATTGTGAAGAATTCTAAATGAACTCAAGATATGTCTTATCTTTAATAACAAATATTTAATAGAAAAATGAAAGTAAAATGTCATAAAAGTTATGTTTTGTCATTCAAAAGGCAAACATCTGATAAGAGTTTCATTTGAGTTGACTTTCTCTTTGAATTATTGATAAAAATAATCAGACAAACGAATCGATGGAAAGTAAACGTTCAAAAAGTTGTCATTTATTTGAATCAAAATCAAATCAAACCCTTAAAAGTGATCGACGATTGAGTTTAAGAAAAAAGCTTACATTTGAAACGAATTAAAAGCAATCAATAGAGCCTTCAAATCAATCAAATGATGAAAAATGATATTTCAGATGTGTCTGAGCTCTTCAATCATTTCTCTCAAAAGTGCAATAATAACTGGAAATAGTGTTCGTGCAGAAAAAAAAACCAAAAAGTATTTTCCTCAAGTAGTCTATCAAAAGTTGAAATAATTTGAGATTTTAGTGCTGCAAAATTTCAGTCATTTGCGCATATAATTTATTAACTGTCCGTTTAGTTGTACTCCATATTAAGTTTTAAATGTTTTATCTGAAACTTTCAAAAATTAAACCCAATAAAAAAATCTTTGTTTTCCTCGTAAGTGTTGGTAAATCAGGAATAACCAGGTGATTCATTAAAATTATAATTATTCAATCTGGTGGCTAATCTAAAAGACATTTGACCTTCAAGAAGTGCTTTGGTCATCAACAGCTTAAAGAGTAAAAGAAAATTTATACAATTTTTACTATTTAGAGGCATAAAAATATTTAAAAGCAAAATACCTTGTTTTCCCATGATAATAAATGAATAATAAGTCATTAATTTTACAGCGCTTTGACTAAAAAAATTTCAAATTTGGGAAAATTCTAAGATTGATGTTTAAGAGCAAAAAATTGTTAATTAGTTGACTTCTCTTTAAACTGAATTGAGTTAAATATCTTCTAAAGAGCGGAAACATTGACTCAAATATAGCGAAGTGTCGAAGAAATTCCAAGAAAATTATGAAACACTATATCAATACAATTAATTATTTATAAGAAGCAGTTAACCATTTGAAGCCCTTTCAATAGGAGTCATAGCCTTTAATTAATTGCAATGATTGACGTTATGATAGACGGATCGCAAACGCTTTCAATTCAAATCAAACACTAATGAAATGTAATTAAATAATTTCTAAACTAATAGTTTTTATAATTTGAAAATTATTTTAATCCAAGTATCGCTTCAACTTTAAAAGAAATACTTGAAATTTGGGAAAACTCTGGAATTGCCACTTATTCTGAGTAATAATTTTGTACTCTTTACAGAAAAATATTGTCTGGAAGGGTCTTAAATCAGAAAACATTATATCAATTGTATGAAGAATTTGATGGAAAAACATTTCGACTAATTTTTCCTTTTGGAGACATCACACAGTAATAACAAGCAAGGTTGAATGCTTTAATTATCTTACAATTTCGTATTTTTCAATTTTCAAATTCAATGCATACCGATATATATACACGAACTTGAAAAGGTGTGAGCACTTTCCGATGGTGGGCAGGAAATCGCTATCTCGAGCTAATAGTTTTTGGGCATATCTTTGTCCTAAAAGATAATGCATTCTTCGCGCCGTTATTCATAAAAGATCCGACCCTTCATTCAAGTGTAGATTTGGGGACAGCACTCCTGACGGACTGGAATTTTTAAGTTCCCCCCGATTAAAAAAACTATCCATATTAAAAATTATAGATAAAAAGCTCCAAATATTGTTTAAAACTCATATATTTTATCTGATTATCCATTAAAGAGATGCGAATTATTTTTCCTGAAAATAAGTTTCTAATAATCAGATTAAACGAATATTTTAGACAAAAGTAATAAGTGTTTTGAACAGCAGTTCAAATAAGTCAATACACTTAAGCAACTCATCGAAGTAGTATTAAGGCAACAAAATTAAATATTCACTTAATGTGTAATTTTTATTCATAAAACTGATGGCAAAATCACGACTTTTATAACACGATTTCGTAATACATTTGCAGAAAAATAACGGATTAATTAATTTGATTCAACAAATCAGATAATAGTCGCATAACTTATAAATCGGAAATAAGGTCGACCATCAATGAGAGATTCTGTAACTATTTATAACAAACACCATCCAAATGTAACACAGCCCAACAGTTGGGCCAAACGGCACAAAACATCAACAAATCCATTAACCTTTAAGCGAATTCACTCATTATATTATAATTTTGATCATAATTTATATTCTCTTTTAATGTTATTATCAATAATAGCATAATATTTAGCCTAAAGTTGTCCGAAACCGCAATCAATTTCAAAGAATTACATTATTCTAACAAAACTATTAAATGTAAAAAATGTCTCGACTTTTACTCAATTTTCTTTTTAACCTTAAGATTGGATCAAAAAGGAATTGACATTGATAAATAACTATTAACTAACTATTATTATTAATATTACTATCATATTTCAATCTGAAATTATTGAATATCTGTTCCATTGAGTCGAGCCTTCAAAGCAAATGTTGAGAAAAAATGAAAAAAACAATTATTTCTGAATAGTTGTCTCAATATTTAGTTAATCGATGAAAAAGTTGCTGCAATATATTTTTGTTGCTCATCCCTCTGCTCATTGCTGCTCATCATCACTACTATGAAATAGTGGCCAAAAGGCATTCAACACAAATGTTGATAAGAGTCTAACTTTTGACGACTAGACACTCACTTTACTCATACGAGTCGTATGCATGTGATTATACTTTTTAACATCTATTAAAACTTGCTAGCTTATATATATGCTTTTTGATGAGCCTCAGGCCATCATCACCAACACTACTGTCAACGCCAACGACTGATTATTTCACACGGAAGAGAATACTGACAAGAAATGAAGCGAAACATACACTAAGAATGCTGTCTCTCATAATAATAATGACAATAATATGGGAATATGTGTGACATTACTGAATATGAATGACTCAATCAAAGAAAAAGAAAATATTATTATCAATACGATAGACATAACACAAAAGATCAGAATGTATCAAGCATCATTTATATAGGGGGCCAAATCAATCGAAACTGATCAGTGTAATCTAGAATAGAGTGTGCAATCTCATTTAAAATGTATGATTTTTAGTATTGAAAATCGATGGATGGGTAGTACTGTAGGCCTAATGTTAACATTTCCGAAGAATGTCTTTTCGACGGAAGCAAACATATAATAAGTGGGTGTGTAGTTCACAACAGTGTTACCGCGGTCTTCACAGAATCAATTCATTTTTGAAGTAGCTGTGCATGACTTATATACGTGCCCACTATTGCACGAGTCGTGGCTATACTTCCAACTCAAGACAATATCCTAATTAACAAGACTTTGTTATAAAATTTTGCGTTAATTTCAAATAAAAATTAATGAAATCATGAATTTGATGTTGAAATAAAATTAGCATGATCATTATATCGCACGATATAAACTGAATATTTATTTAAATGTCAATTGCCATTGATTAGAATAATATGCTAATCAAGTGTACCATGATCAAACTTTGTTTAGAATTATTAGATTTTCAAAATGACAGCACATATAAAAGCGGGTCAGGAATAGGATCAGAATAAAAACCGAATTTAAAACAAACCTAAGTTTTATTCATAACAAATGCGAAGTTTGTAAGACTTCCCACATATCACACAAGTGCTTCCCGACAGAAATCATAGCAATTGTGTTGCCTTCAAACCCATTGAGCGAGTGCTGCATATTTGAAAGATAGTGCGGAGCAGAGCTACTGAACTGTATGGCAGTGATGTGAGCGACGACTTTGTAATGTCAATGTTAGCATAACTTTACACTTTGTACTACAACTACTGCTACAACTGAGCACTGAGAGCACAGCGTATACAACAGTAGAGCACCGCATAACACAAACACATCTCTGAAAGAGCAACACATGAGACTGTTCTCTCTCTCTCTCTCTCTCTCTCTCTCTCTCTCTCTCTCTCTCTCTCTCTCTCTCTCTCTCTCTCGATTGTTACCTCATTCAGATCTTTGCTCTAAATTTAATTCATTCATATAAGAAAGGAGAGCCATTTCGCGCCCTCCCTCTACTTTTATCACAACCCCAGTCTCTGTGAGATGTGTTAAACCTGAAAATCTTTTGTAAGAGTTTGGGTTAATTGTGTCTCACCTGCTATCACACCATCAGAATGAGCAGCAGTTCGAGGACTGGCAGCCAAGTGGCGCATCTGAGCTCAATGTAGTCAGAACTGAGAGCAAAGCTTCATTTGTATCACGTATTGCAGTGAAACAGTCCATCACATCAGTCAAGTTTTGAAAAGTTTGAGACTAAGCAAAGACTAAGCAAAGCATTGCACACAACAAGAGTTGATATTTTAGTCAAAGTTTTACAGAATAAGAGATATGATTAGAAGTCAGAGAACGCATGTGTTGTTCACTGCACTGCACTAACACTAACACACATAACACACATCATTCTCATGATTTATCACTCAAACTGAGCGCACACAACATTACGCATTATTACGACCCGAGTCAGACCGAAAGGCATCCAAAGAGACGACTGAACCAGAGAACGATCGACAGGAGAGAGAGAGAGAGAGAGAGAGAGAGAGAGAGAGAGAGAGAGAGAGAGAGAGAGAGAGAGAGAAATCGATGGGAGAGAGTATTAGAGAAAGAGAGCGCTATGTGTTTTGGCAAAGCTTTGTGACTAAATCTCGAAGAATATAGTGAGTGAGTGAATGTAAAACTGCATATCTTTTACATATCGCTCTAACAATGACACGAACCAAACAAAAGAATATTTTTTAGAGTTATTTATTGCCTTTGACTTTGATATTTATGGGGATTTTGCACAAACACCATTACCATTACCAGTGCTCTGGCAATAATTCTTTGCTATGAATCGCCTATTTTTTAGCTGACATTTCATTTAATTTTTTCAATAAGTAAACAAAAGAATTTCCCCCCGATTTCTCTGATTTCTTAGGAAAGGAAATCAGATTCTTGATGTACTGTAGTCTGGAAATTGACATTTTTTGATCCAATTCAGGCATTTTCTCATTAAATTTAATGCTTGTTATCAGACTATCAACTCATAAGAACTCAGAATTATAATAAATTAAGAGAAATACTATTTCATAAAACTGTTTAATAAATTCTTCTTAAAATAGAAATTATGTGCAAACAATGGGGGACTCAAAGCAATAAAATTTTAAATAAAAAGGAATTATTATCGAAACCATTGCCAGAAAATAGCAAATAATGGTTGGTCTGAAAAAACTTGAGATAAATAGTAATCGACTTCTGGGCAAAGGCTATACTCAAGACAAAGAACGACTTTCTGTGAGACTACGGCTTTGAATTCCAGTCAGATTTGATGGCGGATCAGTTAATCACGAAATAAACATAAGCCATAAATTAGTGAATATGAATTGGGACGTCTCACGCGAAACCATAGACATATAAATCAGATAATGGGAGGCTTAGCCCTAACTTAGATTCAACTGATTTATTGAATCCAAGCAATTAATATCTAAACGATTCCTGAAAACTATGTTTGACTCTTATCCGTCATTCAACTCAAATAACACTATTATATCAAAAGCTAAATAAATATTAACTAATATTAACTAATATTAACTAATA